>JAWPHD010023891.1:0-20818 GCA_037043455.1 Cyrtodaria siliqua
GCCAGGCTTGTAGCAAAACGAGGACAACATTGGATACATTATGCCAGGCTTGTAGCAAAGCGAGAACAACATTGAGTACATTATGCCAGACTTGTAGCAAAGCGAGAACAACATTGGAGACATTATGCCAGGCTTGTAGCAAAGCGAGAACATCATTGAATACATTATGCCAGGCTTGTAGCAAAGCTTGGACAATATAGCATACATTATGTCAGGCTTGTAGCAAAGCTTGGACAATATAGAATACATTATGTCAGGCTTGTAGCAAAGCTTGGACAACATTGGAGACATTATGCCAAGCTTGTAGCAAAGCTTGGACAACATTGGAGACATTATGCCAGGCTTGTAGCAAAGAATGGACAACATTGGAGACATTATGCCAGGCTTGTAGCAAAGAATGGACAACATTGGATACATTATGCCAGGCTTGTAGCAAAGCTTGGACAACATTGGATACATTATGCCAGGCTTGTAGCAAAGCGAGAACAACATTGAGTACATTATGCCAGACTTGTAGCAAAGCGAGAACAACATTGGAGACATTATGCCAGGCTTGTAGCAAAGCGAGAACATCATTGAATACATTATGCCAGGCTTGTAGCAAAGAATGGACAACATTGGAGACATTATGCCAGGCTTGTAGCAAAGCTTGGACAACATTGGAGACATTATGCCAGGCTTGTAGCAAAGCTTTGAAGATGTATCAATGGTTGTACTGTATTTGCCTGAGAAATATTTAAACTGATCAAAAATATTGCAAACAAACAATAATTGTCTAATATAACTTGTAATAATTAACAGAATACAAACAGAACAATTTATATAGGAATAGGAAACAATTTATATTTGTCAATTCACTGTTTGCAATGCAAGATTTTGTATAATTTAACTTTCAAGATAGGCTAACTCCATGTCCACCGCCATAAGCATGCCATCTTCGGGATGGTTAAAATTTTGTGCGGTTGATTTTATGAATATTAAGTTCTGCTCAACCCGGGGCTAGAGGACGTGAGCGGTAGCTAGCATATCTCACTCCCACTCATGAACAGTCTCAACCAAACCGAGACGGCAATATTTCGTATGTGTCGTGCTCGGCCGTTTCCAAAGGCCCAATATCATACTCTTTTTGTACTTATACAATGTGATGACACTAGTGTCGATTTAAATCAATGATCCTGTGGGTCGGGAGGGAGGGAAATTAAGTTTTTAACTGTAAGCTCAAAAAACATCATACCTCTCTGTTAAAATCTTGACAGCCGGTGTGCATGTAAAAAATGCACCGTGAAATTTACTCAATCTCAAAAATTATCTACAGCGAGTGTTGCCTCCAATAACCATTGACTATAAAAGATATTATAGTCAGTATTATTGGAGAGCACTGTAATATCAACACATAAAAATATTTTTTAAACTTTAATAGATTTGGCAAATATTGGGCGTGGCATGGATTGAATGTTTAACAGAAAGCATTAAGCAATAAAGCAAAAAGAATATTACAATATTAAGGACATAAATACATGTGCACCAAATTAAATGTTCATTATGAAAGCAACTTTTCTGATAAGCATTTAAGCAAGTGTTGAAAGCACGTTTGATATTCAAGCATAATTACAAGTGCACCGAATTCAATCAATTTAAAATGTTTTTTAGCAATTCGTACGGACAGCAAATTTGTATATAATTTATGTTTAGATTACAATTCAGTCTCTGGGTATACAGGAGCTGAATAAAGTTAAACTGAAACGTATATGTCCTTCCTTTCACACCTTCGCTGCCCGCCATATGGATGGGTGCCCAAACACTCCAAGTCCTAGAGTGTTCAGGCTCCCATCCACTGCCAAAAATAGGGGAAACATTTTTTGGCAGCAGCGAAGAGTGACCACCAAAAGCAAAGTATCCTAATGCCACGCCCAAAACAAAACCGGTCCAAAAAGGAATATATTTTCCTTATCACTGCCTACTTTTAGTGAAAAATTCGGCGGACACGCGCATCATTGAGTGTCCAGGCTCCCATCCATCGCCAAAAACGGAGGAAACAATTTTTTGGCAGCAGCGAAGAGTGCGTATCAAAAGCAAAATAACCGAATGCAATGCCCAAAACAGAAACGGTGCCAAAAAAGTATATATTTCCTTATCGCTGCCCACTTTTAATGAAAAATTCAAATCCAGCCGGAAACAGGTTAAGAAACAAGTTGTTCCCCATATTTGAGAAATGAACACCATCCGGTTCAAGACAGGTATCATCAGCCTGAATGTATTCTTGTTGCAGAAAAAGGCCCCCAATAACTATTATCGCCGTAACAGCATAACTGTTTAGTCACTTTCTGGCCCTTTCGTTTGCAAAAGGGTAGTTAGGCTAACGCCATGAAAGCCTAGAAAGTATAGGAGACCAAATAACGACCACATTATATAAATTGACTCCAAAAACTCGGTCAGAAGCCTAACATGCTTTCTAAGAACCTTTAATGGGTATTTCTCTAAACCAGTTCCCAAGGATCACGTGAGTTGATGCATCAGACATTGACAATATAAATAAATGTCAGAAAAATATGCAGTATGTAAAGGCTTGAGGAAGATTGTAACCTTTAATGTGTGGCGTCAAACCCAAATTGATTGTTAAACGTTTCGAAGTTGTCATAAATTAGCAGCAGAAATAAAAAATAATATAAGTGTAAAGTGTACATGTTACTCTATTTCAGACCTTGAACATTGAATGATTTCTGATGAAGCATGTATCCTTTCCTCCTGTTTCGTGTGCCACTGTTATTTCATTTCAGTCAGCAAACAACTGATATACATTTGTCTGTATATAATATGCACATTTACCCAATTGTAATAACTTTTGCCACCTTGATAATCAAGTTTATGTCTAATCTGAACAGGTCTTTAACTGCATTTTGACCCTTAACCTACGATCGGTTCTTAGACTTGTGTATCAATCAATAAAGGCTAAACCATGTAACACTCCGACAGCAATACACGAAGAACATGTATCCTTTTCAAGTAAACTAGCCCGCATTAAAAAAGTTAGCCACACAACTGTGTAAACTCACTTTAACTAATACAGAAAGATGTCATGTGAGGCTGACTATTGGAACGACATTTATCTCATTTATCACCTTCTTGTATGACAACCTAAATCTTGGAGGAAATGTGTTATTAAAATACAATTTGCAACCTGCCCAGGTTCTATTGTGCAATATACCTTTTGGAGTTTATATAACTTTGACTATGACTATTGACTATAAACCCCAGAGCTACACAAACACACACACACACACTCTGTAGTGTGGAACCCTGCAGAGAAGTTGTTATTTTGAATCGACACAGCACAGAAGGGTTTTATAAGTTGGTGACCATGCACTAACTGGTTTAAAGGGCTGTGTATTGACTAGGGACAGGCCGAAAAGAAACAGATAACTGAACTTCAATGAACCCCTTGCAAAAATACCTGGTGCAGTATAAATAAAACATCAACCTGGTGCAGGATAATGAAACCTCATCGATCTAAAAGGATTGGCCCAACAATAAACCAATGATAAAATGGAATACCCTTAAATTGAGGCATTATGATAAGTATGTAACTTTTGTCCATGTTTTGAATATGGACACCACTGATAAAGCACTGTCGATGCATTAAATATGAATGTATTAAACGAATGTAGGGAGATATTCCCAAACTCTACACGACATAGTTTTGAAAATCACAAAGCTGCTATGTAGCGAATGTTTTTCTTGTATAACAAGTAAAAAGTGGAACTTTACATACAATACCAACACTGGAGGACTCTATGACCTGTTCCACACATTGCATCCGATACCGACATAACTTTTGACTGGTGTAAGGACAACTCGATGGTGACACAAAATACCAACACTGGAGGACTCTATGGTTACACAAACTGAAATATAGGGCAAAATGTTCGAGAGAATGAAACAAAATAAATCTTGAAAGAAGTGATAGAGATCCAATCATAATTAAGCATCAGCAGCAACAGCATTCGTATATAAAAATCTGTAATGAAGACATCATGGTACGCAAACTGAATAATTGTAAAGCTGATTGCTAGACGAAAAGCATAGGATGTTTTATAAACAGACAATTTAGAAGAAAGGAGGCATGAATTGATTTTAAACTGTTAAACAGTATTAATTCAAATGAAAAATAATGCCAAAACCAAGACAATGCTTCCGCACTATCATAGACGCACGCCCCGACAGTATGACGTAACCTACCGCTCTGGGTCATGAATATGCATTGCCTCCATTGTCAGAACAACAACTTTTATTAGCAACAACAGTCAACGGCAGCAAGTTAAAATTAGCTGATATCAACAAACTGTTGAGATATACTTATCCGCAGTAAGAAAACATATTGCCTAAACACTCCAAATACATGGTTAGCATCATAAAACACGATTACACCAACAGCCTTGGAGTTAAATAATAGCAGCAGGAGCTGAAAACATAGTGCACAACAACGATAATGATAACAGTAGGCGAACACTATGGCGTAATAGACATTTCTCCATCGAGTAGATGGTTTCCAACAGATTATTCCTCTATAAACGGTTTTCATAATAGTTATTAAATAATAAGTGCAGTAGCTATGGACATCATCCGCAGAATGACAACAATTATATTTAGCTCTGCCTTGAGTCGAATAATAATATTTTACTAATGTGACTCACTGTTATTTACAGTTTTAATTGCCTCTCGAATGACTCAATAATTATTATTATTTTCATTGTTTTTGCAAATTGAATAAATTTCAGTTGAAAATGTAGTCTAACTACTGTCATTACAAACCGGATATTGTTTCTATATTGATACCATTTTCAATTTCCTAGTGTGAACTGTTTGCCTGGTGGAAAAAAGATATGATAATTTTTTATTTTTTTATTTTTATTTTTTTTGTGTGATTTTTGCAGTATCTACGACAACAGCATTATAAAGCGTATAAAAATGAGTCCTGTTTCCCGGAGGCTGTGATCTGTTCCTCTATCTAACGAACGTCTTGTGTACGGCCTTTTCTGCAACCAATCGAGTCACTCAACGATATGTGACGTCACTGAATAGCTGAACGTACACCCTTTGGATCTGCTGGGAGGCAAACACTGACTTTTCCAGGTGGGATCATCAACCACGTTAACGGCAGAGAACTAACCATCGAACTGTTCGGCTCGCTTTCCACGACTCATTATCCAGTGTGATTATGAAAACAAAAAAGAGGCGTAGAATGTATAAACCTAGCACATATGAGTACAGATGGAGGACAAATGAAAAGAAAATCCTAAATAGTAATACCAACTTATTATAATAACTGATTGTGCAGACTTCATGTAGATCTAGTCTGTTTATTTTTATTTTATTGACTTTTTTTTTTTTTTTTTTAAATATTAGCATTATTATATATATATTATTATTATTATATTTATTTAATTATTATTATTACCCCACTATTATTATTATTCCCAACACCCGAAAACTCCCTCAGTCGAAACGCACCGAGACATAAAAAATGCTGTAGCATTTAGATATGATATACACTTTAGATTCCTTTAGCCAGCCAGTATAATTCCATTGACTGATATATAACCCCCAGAGGGCAAGGCACACTGCCTGTAGTATTTTGGAAGAGATTGAAATCAGTTCGCATACGATCATCACTAAATACAGATTCACTATTACAGCCGTCTTGTTCTTTAAACACACCCAACAAGCGTTACACTTGCAACAGTCCTGAACATATTCAGTTAAAAAGTAATCTAGCGAGACGCAACACAACCACATTGTTCTAATTTAGCATATATATATCGAAACAGCTGATTGACCCACTTAGCGTGGGAATTAATAGCGTGGGGAACGATGACTCACTCCACATTTCGGCAATATTAATTAAATGATTTATGAGAACGTTTATTTAAAGTAAATATGAATGAGAAAGGGAATCTCACAGGATATAAACAAAGGAAGAGACGAAATAAAGCTTATGTTAATAAAATTGAAAGAAGAAGTTGGTCTGACGAGAATCGGAAATGGCCGTCAAACAAAGGAAAATGAAAACGTTATTTGCATCCTGCCACAACGTGAACATCTGTATGAATAAATTGAAACGAATACGGAGATACGACCTAATCGAAGCTAAAATCACGAGCAACAGGATTATTACAAAATCATAGATCCTGCGAGTCTAATTTCAAGGAAATTAAGTTTTTAACTGTAAGCTCAAAAAACATCATACCTCTCTGTTAAAATCTTGACAGCCGGTGTGCATGTAAAAAATGCACCGTGAAATTTACTCAATCTCAAAAATTATCTACAGCGAGTGTTGCCTCCAATAACCATTGACTATAAAAGATATTATAGTCAGTAATAATTTAACTTTCAAGATAGGTATATAAATAGACATATCAGAAGTTAAGTGCGGTCACTGTACCAAGCATCAACACAAGGCATTTATATCATCATATAAATATAATATATCTAAATTCAGTGTATCAGTATGATCTGGCATCTTTCTATGGTAAAATGTTGTATATATACCTGAGGTTATAATCTTGAAAAGTGAATCCTCTATCGTATAAATTATACGCTATGGTTGTCGTTATTTGACGGAAAGGCACGAAGATATCCGACACGTTTAGTAGTACGACCTTAGAGTAATAATGTGCACCGAAACCAATCTTTTTAGGTTTGCTAGGTGGTCGAGGGGACTAAGGGCGCCGGTTATTGTGTGAGGGGCTGTGTCGAAGTTGGTGTCCTAGATGCGGGTTCGAATCCGCTGGTAAGTGGTTTGTACAAAATTTTCTCCATATATATATATATATATGTGTGTGTGTGAGACAAATTATCATCCAAACAGTGCTTAAACCAACAAATCGAGCACTTTCGGCTTTTATCGCCTTCTTCAGGATACAGACATAAAGTTACAAAAACATACACATAAATATCGAAAAATAATGTTTAAAAGCAAAAACATCAACCAATAAAAATTAATACTATAAAGGTGGGCTTTATGTCCCCATGCCAGTATTGGTATAACAGTTGGAATACGTGTTACACACTAGTGTGAACAGATTTGGCTGGGAGTGTATTTGCCGCAGTCAAGCGGTCAAAGGGTCAGACTGCAATTATTAGATTTCACGGAAATAAACGGCTTCTGATTCAATGATGATGTAAAAATACACTAACATTTTAAAAGGTAATATCTTGGAGAAACAGAAAAATAGAAATATGTCGTTAAAGTATCAGTTCTTATAAACCTTTTTGTATGTGTAATTGTGTTATGGTGTGTAGAAGTTATTGCAGATATTAAGAAGAATATCTGGTCAAACTAAATACATGCATACACCAATAACTGTGGCTGTACATCCAACAATAAGTGTATAGTTTCATATTCGACAGAAGTGTATAGTTTCTTAAAAACTGACAGTTTGTGTGCTAACGCACAAAGCCGATCTTCTGGATAAAGTAAGTTGTGTGTTTTATTTTTTAAATAAAAAATAGAAATGAAATAGATCAATGCTGCAAAGTTAATTGCTAGTAGTTAGTTACTGATGTGTACGCAATGAGACATAAGTATAAAGTATCATATTTTACAGGAGTGAATAGTTTCCGGAAACAAAATTGACCGCTGTTATAAGAGTTCGTAGAAATAAATGGCTTTTGATCAATGATTATGTAAAAATACAGTGACATTTTAAAACATATAATATCTAGAAGAAACAGAAGATTAAAAGGAGAACAATATGCTATAAAAATACCTGTATTGTATGCGTAATGGTGTTATGGTAGTGCTTATACACCTGTATTGTATGCGTAATGGTGTTATGGTGTGAACACACACTAAAACAATCTTCTGGTTAAATTGTTTTTAGAGAAAAATATCAATCCTGCGAAGTTAATTATTGGTGTGCCCGCAATGAGAAAGGAGTTTAAAGGATCATATTTAACAGGAGTTTATAGTTTCGGGAAACAAACCTGACGGTACATGTATGTAGGCCTAAAGTTATTATCCCTTGTTGATTCCAAATGGTTGAAGAGTATTGAGTCGTCAGATCCAATAGGTTTCCCTATTTTTCCTTTCAATGCGTGCATTGCGTACACACTGGCAATTAACTTTGCAGCATTGATCTGTTTCATTTCTGTTTTTGATCTATTTTGATTTCTGTTTTTGATTTTTGAAAATAAAACAGACAACTTTCTTTACCCATAAGGTCGGCTTTGTGCATTATCACACAGTCATTTTTATGTACATGGGGTTCACTTTGTCGTCCGTCCGTCAGTCAGTCCCTCACGAAAACAATGTTACCAATAACTCATTTCTTCATGTTTCTTCATCAAACTTTCAATATATACTCATCATGACAACATCGACATGACCTTACTAACATATAACGGTCAAGGTCACACTGAAGGTCATTATATGGGTTATATACTCTTCTTTTTTTTTCTTCACTAAAACTTATTTTGCCTATATGAAACTTTACAGAAATATAGCCTATGAAGTCTAGATGATCCTAGCAAAAATTCATGTTGATGTGAAATCCAAGATGGCCACCAAAGCTAAAAATAGATTTTTAAAAGACAAGTTTGTAGCGACCACTTCTTGAAAACTATAAGTGATATTGATATGGGACCTTTTCTAAAATGATCAGCATGACAGTCATGATGTTGGTTCTTATCGAAAATCGTTTTGATTCGATGTTAAAGATGGCTGTCATTTGGAACATTATTAAAATGACTGGCATGACGTAGTTGGTCCTAATCAAAATTAATTTCAATTCGATGTCAAACATGGCTGCCAGCGGCCGTCTTTGATTACATAGAATTATATAGGAAAAACCTACGGAGACTACTCCTCTGAAACTACTTGATGAATTTTCATGAAGCTTTTCATGAATGTTGCTCTTGATGCCTCCTAGTTGGTCATAAGAAAAAAAGTTCTATTGGGGAAATTCAGGATGGCTACCACAGCTAAAAATAGATTTTAAAAATACAAGTTTGTGGCGACTACTTTTCAAAAACCATAAGTGGTATCGATTGGGAACCTTACTAATATGACTTGCGTGACATGTATTTGGTCGTAAACAAAATTTATTTAGATTCGATATCAAACATGGCCACCAGAGGTCATACTAGAGGCCATATTTGTTTACCTGGAATTATACTGGAAAAACTTCTGGCGATTACTCCTCTGAAAATACTTAATGGATTTTCATGAAACTTTACAGGAATGTTGCTCTTGATGTCTAGTTGGTCCTAAGCAAAGACCTGATCAGGCGGTAATTCAAGATGGCAGCCATAGCTTTAAATAGATTTTAAAAATACAACTATGTGGCCACTACTTCTCAAAAACCATAAGTGGTATTGATTAGGACCTTACAGATATGACTTGCATGACATGTAGTTGGTCCTAAACAAAATTTCGATTTGGTATCAAACATGGCCACCAGAGGCCATTTTTGTTTACATAGAATTTTACTGGAAAAACTTGTGGCGATTACTGCTCTGAAACTACTTGATGGATTTTCATGCAACTTTACAGAAATGTTGCTCTTGATGAATAGTTGGTCCTAAGTAAAATTAGGATCTGCCAGCAATTCAAGATGGCAGCCATGGCTATAAATAGATTTTAAAAATACAACTATATGGCCACTACTTCTCAAAAACCATAAGTGATATAGATGTGCAACATTTACTAAAAGGACTGGCATGACATTTAGTTGGTCCTAAACAAAATTCTTTCGATTTGATGTCGAACATGGCCGCCAGTGGCCATCTTTGTTTACATAGAGCGCTGGTCCTATTTCCTTAAAACTTAGTTCCCATGGCTGATCTAGCTATCAACATCTTTCAGTCAAGCTTCAAGGTCATTGACCTCTTGTTTTCTTCATGAAAACTTAACGTTGCTCATTTCTTGATATTTCTTGATCAAACTCTCAATATATACTCATCATAACATCGACATGGCCATACTAAAAAATATAAAGGTCAAGGTCATACTGAAGGTCATTATATGGGTTAAATACTCATTTTTTCTTCACGAAAACATAACGTTGGCTATAACTTTCTCATTTCTTGATATTTCTTCATCAAACTTTCAATATATACTTATCATGATAACATAGACATGGCCATACTAAAATGCAAAGGTCAAGGTCATACTGAAGGTCATTATATGGGTTAAATACTAATGTTTTCTTCACGGAAACTTAACGATGGCTATAACTTTCTCATTTCTAGATGTTTATCAAACGTTCAATATATACTCATCATGACATCGACATGACCATACTAAAATATAAATGTCAAGGTCACACTGAAGGTCATTATATGGGTTAAATACTTATTTTATTCTTCACGAAAACTTAACGTTGCCTAAAACTTTCTCTTTTCTTGATATTTCTTCCATCAGACTTTCAATATATACTCATTATGACAACATCGACATGACCATACTAAAATATAAAGGTCAAGGTCACACTGAAGGTCATTATATTGAATTAAATACTCATTAGCTCTACTTAGCTCTACCGATCAAAGATCAGCAGAGCTTATGCCGTGGTGAGTTGTCCGTCCTCCGTCCATCTGTCCGTAAACTTTTTTGTGTAGCAACTTCTCTGAAACTACTGGATGGATTTTCATGAAACTTTACAGAAATGTTGCCCATGAAGTCTAGTTGATCCTAGCACAAATTCATGTTGATGTGAAATCTAAGATGGCCACCAAAGCTAAAAATAGATTTTTAAAAAACAAGTTTGTAGCGACTACTTCTTGAAAACTATAAGTGATATTGATATGGGGCTTTTTCTAAAATGATCAGCATAACATGATGTTGGTCCTTGTCCTAAATCATTTTGATTCGACATTAAACATGGCTGCAGCGGCCATCTTTTTTACATAGAGTTATCTAGTAAAAACTTGTAGCGACTACTCCTCTGTAACTACTCGACAGATTTTCATGAAACTTCACAGGAATGTTGCTCTTGATGTCTAATTGATCCTAGCAAAATTTCAGGTCGACCGGAAATACAAGATGGCCGGCATGGCTAAAAATAGATTTTCAAAACACAAGTTTGTAGCGACTACTTCTCGAAAGCTATAAGTGATATTGATATGGGACTTTTTCTAACATGATTAGTATGACATGATGTTGATCCTTGTCAAAAATTATTTTGACTTGACGTTAAACATGGCCGCCAGCGGCCATCTTCGTTTACATAGAGTTATATAATGAAAACTTGTAGCGACTACTCTGAAACTACTGGATGGATTTTCATGAAACTTCACAGAAATGCTGATCTAGCTATCAAAAACCTATCAGTAAAGCTTTAAGGTCATTGACCTCTTGTTTGAGCTAGATTTCACCTCGCACAATGAAATTCCTTTGCATATGAATCTCAGAGCATGTGTCGTCATTGACACTGAAAAATGTCCATTGAATTGAAGTTTTACAAATGAGAGAATAAATTACCTAAATCTCTTGAATTCTATGATATACAGTTTTCTTGATGATTTATTATCAGATTTATTATCTGTCCAAGTTTATTTACATTCATTGTGAAACCTGAAATTGAATGTTTATTATTGAACAAATCAAGAAAATGGACATCATGATGTAGACGCGACTATGTTACGTCGCTGTTCACTTAAATCATTTTCTTACCTTGTATGACATTGCTTACGCACACAGCTTTAAGCGCCAGTTATTTAGAACATTAATAGTCGAAGAAAACAAAATAAAAAGAAGTTTCAAAACATACGGCTAGCGGGAAATATTTCCCGTATGGAATTAATTCCCCGCAGTTATTATCACTTATCCGTCCCTCAAAAATCTTGGTAAATCTTTGCAGGAATTGTAATATAGTTTTATTTTCACTGCCAGGTGGCAGTGGCACTGGCAGGACTACATTTTTTTTAACTTTTTTTTTTTTTTTTAAGAAAATACCTCTTAAATTTACATTTTATCTTGGATATATTCTAAGAAAATGAGCTATAGTTTTTAGCTCTACTGGCCAAAGGCCAAAAGAGCTTATGGGATGCCGAGTTGTCCGTCGTCCGTTGTTAACTTTCGTCTCGTTAAGACGATAGGGCCTTCATTTTTCATCTGATCTTTACCATACTTTAACAGGTTGTTAATATCAATGAAAGCTCGGATGAGTTCGAAAACCAGACAGATCGGACAAGTAACAGCGGAGTTATGGCCCTTGATTTAGTTAAAAATGCTATATTGCTAAATTTTGCCTCGTTAAGACGATAGGGCTTTCATTTTTCATCCTATCTTTACCAAACTTTACCACATTGTTAATATCAATGAAAGCTCGGACAAGTTCGAAAACCAGCCAGATCGGACCAGTATCAGTGGAGTTGCAGCCCTTGATTTAGTTAAAAATGCTATATTTTGCCTCGTTAAGACGATAGGGGCTTCATTGTTCATCCGATCTTTTCCAATCTTAATCAGATTATTAATGTCGTTGAAAGCTCGAACAAGTTTGAAAAACAGCCATATCAGACCTGTAACAGCGAAGTTATGGCCCTTGATTTAGTTAAAAATGCTATATTTTGCCTCGTTAAGACGATAGGGGCTTCGAAAACCAGCCATATCGGACCAGTAACATCGGAGTTATGGCCCTTGATTTACTTCAAAATGATATATTTTGCCTCGTTAAGACGATAGAGCCTTCATTTTTCATCCGCTCTTTACCAAACTTCATCAGGTTGTTAATGTCTATAAAAGCTTGGTCAAGTTCGAAAACCAACCAGATCAGACCTGTAACAGCGAATTAAAAAAAAAAAATCAATTTTTTTTTCAATTTTTTTTTTTTGAAATTATTCCTTTTTTCATATATATATATATATATTTTTTTTTTTTGACCCAACAGTCGGACCAGTAACAGAGGAGTTATGGCTCTTGATTTAGTTAAAAATGCTATATTTTGCTTCGTTAATACGGTAAGGCCTTCATTTTTCATCTGATCTTTACCAAACTTTACCAGATTCTTTAGTTATGGCCCTTGATATAGTTAAAAAGCTGTTTTTTGCCCGAAACTTTCAAAAAAACGTAAATGGCAGACACTCGTTTCATTGATGTTATAAAAGCCATGTTAGCCAGTAGAGCACAGGCCCTCTTGGGCCTCTTGTTTAAAAATTGGTTGCGTATTTTAGGAATTCAGTTGTCATTTACAGATCTGGGCCCTGTTTTATTAAACATCTTACGATAAGTCATACATTTTAAAATCATTATATTTGTTTACCAAAGCATTTAATGTAGACAATTATGTGTGCAGGTAGTGCATAAATATCACATGTATAAGAAAATAAAATGAAATCACGTTTTTTTGCATTTACGAAATTGATTTACGATCAAAATGGTCGTAAGTTGTTTCATAAAACGGGGCCCTGGTGAGCACAGTATGTCAATTTTCCAGGTAACAGTATTTTTTTTATAGTTTTTTTGGAAAACAACTTTTTTAGCTCGACTGATCAGAGATCAGCAGAGCTTATGCCATGGTGTGGCGTCCGTCGTCTGTCCGTCCGTCTGTACGTCTGTCCGTCTGTCTGTTGATGTGAAATCCAAGATGGCTGCCAAATCTAAAAATAGGTTTTTAAAAAACAAGTTTGTAGCGACTACTTCTTGAAAACTCTAAGTGATATTGATATGGGACTTTTTCTAAAATGATCAGCATGACATGATGTTGGTCCTTGTCGAAAATCGTTTCGATTCGACGTTAAACATGGCTGCCAGCGGCCATCTTTGTTTACATAGAGTTATATAATGAAAACTTGTAGCGACTACTCCTCTGAAACTACTTGACGGATTTTCATGAAACTTCACAGGAATGTTGGTCTTATGTCTTATTGATCCTAGCAAAAGTTCAGGTCGGCCGGAAATTCAAGATGGCCGCCCTGGCTAAAAATAATTTTTCAAAATACAAGTTTGTAGCGACTACTTCTTGAAAACTATAAGTGATATTGATATGGGACTTTTTCTAAAATGATCAGCATGACATGATGTTGGTCCTTGTCAAAAATCGTTTTGATTCGACGTTAAACATGGCTGCCAGCGGCCATCTTTATTTACATAGAGTATGTAGTAAAAACTTGTAGCGACTACTCCTTTGAATCTACTTGGCGGATTTTCATGAAACTTCACAGGAATGTTGCTCTTAATGTCTAATTGATCCTAGCAAAATTTCAGATCGGCCAGAAATTCTAGATGGCCACCACAGCTAAAAATAGATTTTTAAAAAATGAGTTTGTAGCGACTACTTGAAAACTATAAGTGATATTGATATGGGTCTTTTTCTAAAATGATCAACATGACATGATGGTTATCCGAGTCGAACATTATTTTGATTCGACGGTAAACATGGCTGCCAGTGCCATCTTTGTTTACATAGAGTTATATAATGAAACCTTGTAGCGACTACTCCTCTGAAACTACTTGACGGATTTTCATGAAACTTCACAGGAATGTTGCTCTTGGTGTCTAATTGATCCTAGCAAAATTTCAGGTCGGCGGGAAATTCAAGATGGCCACCACGGCTAAAAATAATTTTTCGAAAAACAAGTCTGTAGCGACTACTTCCTGAAATCAAAATCAATCAGTAGAGCTTCAAGGTCATTGACCTCTTGTTTCATAATGTTGATATGAAAGTTACACTTAAGAAATCGAGTGATAGTTTATTGAAATCGGTCAAGTACTTTAGAAATAATGGTGCTTTAAAAACTGCAACTTCACAATACTGAACCTACGATGTCACCAAAAATACCTTTTTTGAGTCGCCATGCATCAGCATGGCTGACTCTATGGAATCGTGTATATATGTATATAGTGCAATTTCTGAATAGGGAGTTTTTGACGGGTGAGCCGCTTTACCGTTGTAAGCAATGTAGTCCCCTTTAACTGCTTCAAATACAACTTAATTTGAAAAGGTGACTGACATGAACGTCATGTATACCGAGTAATATAACTACTGATTGTGAAATAATGAAATAATTGTAATTGTATACAGAATAAACATGTCTTTGTTGTAGGTTTACCGAAATATTATGCGCATTAAAACACACAAAAAATCGGATTGGGTGCTTTACGCACTTCGAGAATGTAGTTCCTTTAACTGCATCAAGTATAACTTAATTTCATAAGGTGACTGACGTGAACGTTATATATACCAAATAATATAACTACTGATTGTGAATAATTGTCATGTATACAGTATGTACGGGTCTTTTTCGAAAAAGGAACTGAAATACTATGCGCAATTATACAGCATATATATACATCTCGATCGAAATGACGTCAGTATGATATATTTCATGAATGGAGTTACCCAGATGTGCCGCTCATGACGTGTGACCCAGATAACAAATTTGGAACTAAATGTTCGTAAATATTGTAGTTATTGCATACATGTGATACCTCACAGCGTGTGATGAAATCTCACGGAATTCTAACCCTCCTCCCGGCCCCACGGATATGTGTGAAAAACTCCCGTAAAATTGCTAAAATCGATTTTTAGAATTTCCTTTGTTTGGTATGTTAGCAGATTTATCAAGGCGTTGTTGCTTCTAAAAATAGAATGAATTCAAGAACGACAACTCCTACGAAATTTCGTACTCAATTAGATTCATACTATTGTATATTGTACTCAATTTGATTCATACTATCGGTTATTTTCCAGAGGGGAAGTTATTAGGCAGTCAACTTTTGCACGGCCGTTTTTGAAAAATCGCGGCCAATATTTGGTGGTGTGGGTGGGGTAAAAAAAAAAGATTTTTTTTAAATCTCTTACTTCTCAATATTTAAAAACCTTTAACCTTATCAAGAAGATTTGTCGTGAATAACAGATTTGATATCCTATCAAAGTGATCAAACTCTTATATTTTCATGAATGCTCACTTCTTGATATCCCCTATAAATTATCAAATGGTTTTCAAACTTATCCAAACTTTTATAATATTGAGACTAGTCAAAGTTGGTGTAAAGATCATATACAAAATGAAGACAACAAAAAGTTATTGGATGGCTGATGGAAAACAGACTACGGACATCAGATTATAGGGAAGTTTAATTTGTTTTCGTGTTTTAAATGATGGTAGTGAGTCACAAATTACCATAAAGTGTTTACGTGATTCATACAGTTTGCCATTTACTATCGGCATTTAAAACCGTAAAAAAAAAAACGCAAAATAAACAAATGGAAATCAATCCGTAAATTAATGTTACCATAGGGACCAAAAGTTTTTACCTTTTATATGCATATCCAAAAACTTGTGGGGAATAAAACAGAAAACAATATTTCCCATATGTTCTGGTATCATTTATCACATAAACAGTCATTAAGTTAAAACTACAAAATGACCCCAATCAACAGTTTAATAAATAAACATTTTATAAACATAAACGTGTAGCAATATTACTCTAAAGAAATGGCATATGCATGCTTATTAAATAGTAAATGACATAACTTCTCAATGAGATATATTAGTAACATGAGTTGTGAAGACATAGCAAATAGATAAATGACAAATTAGAAAAGACACCATTTATACGGAATAATGAGAAACAGAAGTATTTAACATTTTACTTTATTATTTACTTTATTTTTCACCGCATGAATATATCAGTAATATGTCGAGAACCTAAGTGTGATAAAAATGCATGTTATTTCAAGGAAGAAAAGAAGTAATTGTTGTTTAACGGTCATCAACACATTCTTATTTGGAACTGCTCGAGTGAGAAGGGAACATACATAGGAATCCCGCAACATGGCCTGAGTGAGAAGGGAACATACATAGGAATCCCGCAACATTGCCCGAGTGAGAAGGGAACATACACAGGAATCCCGCAACATTGCCCGAGTGAGAAGGGAACATACATAGGAATCCCGCAACATTGCCCGAGTGAGAAGGGAACATACACAGGAATCCCGCAACATTGCCCGAGTGAGAAGGGAACATACACAGGAATCCCGCAACACTGCCCAAGTGAGAGGGGAACATACACAGGAATCTCGCAACACTGCCCGAGTGAGAAGGAAACATACATAGGAATCTCGCAACATTGCCCGAGTGAGAAGGGAACATACATAGCAATCCCGCAACATGGCCCGAGTGAGAAGGGAACATACATAGCAATCCCGCAACATGGCCCGAGTGAGAAGGGAACATACATAGCAATCCCGCAACATGGCCCGAGTGAGAAGGGAACATACATAGCAATCCCGCAACATGGCCCGAGTGAGAAGGGAACATACATAGGAATCCCGCAACATTGCCCGAGTGAGAAGGTAACATACACAGGAATCCCGCAACATTGCCCGAGTGAGAAGGGAACATACACAGGAATCCCGCAACACTGCCCAAGTGAGAGGGGAACATACACAGGAATCTCGCAACACTGCCCGAGTGAGAGGGGAACATACATAGGAATCCCGTAACACTGCCCAAGTGAGAGGGGAACATACATAGGAATCCCGTAACACTGCCTGAGTGAGAGGGGAACATACATAGGAATCCCGCAACACATCCCGCAACATTGCCCGAGTGAGAAGGGAACATGCATAGGAATTCCGCAACACTGCTTGAGTGAGAAGGGAACATACATAGGAATCTCGCAACATTGACCGAGTGAGAAGGGAACATACACATAAATCCTGCAACATTGCCCGAGTGAGAAGGGAACATACATAGGATTCCCGCAACATGGCCCGAGTGAGAAGGAAACATACATAGGAATCTCGCAACATTGCCCGAGTGAGAAGGGAACATACACAGAAATCCCGCAACATTGCCCGAGCGAGAAGGGAACATACATAGGAATCCCACAACATTGCCCGAGTGAGAAGGGAACATACACAGGAATATGAACACTGCCCAAGTGAGAGGGGAACATACACAGGAATCTCGCAACACTGACCGAGTGAGAGGGGAACATACATAGGAATCCCGTAACACTGCCTGAGTGAGAAGGGAATATACATAGGAATCCAGCACCACTGCCTGAGTGAGAGGGGAACATACATAGGAATCTCGTAACACTGCCTGAGTGAGAGGGGAACATACATAGGAATCCCGCAACACTGCCCGAGTGAGACGGGAACATACTTAAGAATCCCGCAACACTGCCCAAGTGAGAGGGATACATAGGAATCCCATAACACTGCCCGACTGAGACGGGAACATACATAGGAATACCGCAACACTGCCCGAGTGAATGGGGAACACATAGGAATCTTGCAACACTGCCCGTGTGAGAGGGGAACATACATAGGAATCCCGCAACACTGCCCAAGTGAGAGGAGAAAATACATAGGAATCCAGCAACACTGCCCAAGTGAGAGGGGAACATACATAGCAACACTGCCCTTCTCTTACTATCGAATAGTTCCTATGGTTCTTAATAGATAGACCTCATATATATATGTTATAATAGAACCAAATTTCTATCATTTATCTCAATGCTAAAACAGACCTAAGGCCATAATAAATTAATTGCTAGATTCTCATCCCGCCCGCCCCCGTTTTTTTAAGCCGCCCCGGTAATTTTCATTTCTTCAAAAAAATAAAAATTAATAAAAATTGCTGAAAGTATGAAACACTACTAAAAATGTGTTTTCAATCTTGGAAGTACTCAGAAGTATGTTGTACTATTTTTTCCTTTTGCTGAGGCCATTTTCCATTTGTCGTATAAAATAAAAAATAAAATTTCACCCCCGCCCCTATTTTGAAATAAATTTGGATGAGAAACTAGCAATTAATTTATTATGGCCTAAACTTCTACCAAATGTGCTTATCAGAACTTCAATTAAATATATCTCAAATCAGACTCATATTTAATTGAAGTTCTGATTGGTATATATATATATATACCAAAGCAGACCCAAACTTCTACCATATATTTTAATGCTTCTGTCATTTATGCTAAAATGGGGTGTGTGGGGAGGTCCTACCCTCTGCATGTGACAGTGTGTCATGAATCAAATGGAAAAAAAGTCAATAGAGCCAAAGAAACGGCAGTTGGCACAGTAACATCAAAAGTGGCACGGAATCTATAAATAATGAAAATGAACTAAATGTCTAAACAATAAATACAATCAAGAGAAATCAAGAGTTACGTTGTCATGCATCAAACACTAGCACTTTCACTACATTCTAGTAATATAAATACAATAAAATAATAAACAATTAAACAATTTACTTCAAGATATCAACTACTTTAATCTAATAAAGAATCTTAATAAAAAATAATTTTACTTAAAATCAATACTTAAATATATACATTAAAATCTATGGATGTAAATAAAAAAAAATATCTTAGAAATATATATATGTATAATTTACAATAGTGAAATGGCAAGCTTACGGTTAGTCAACATACTACTTTGTTTTTTCTCACTCTTCTCGACATTCCCGATACTGATATCAATCAGGACTATACAGGAGAGCAACGAACTCTCGGTAGAGATGGTACAGCTTGGTTAATAGTTGAACTACGTTTATAATCACAATGCTTTGTTGGCATCAAAACATCATACAGTCTTACATAAAAGTACTACCTGTCTACATTTAATATCAATCAAATCCACAGCAGCAGCCAGCTGTATCACAGTCAAACCTCTACCACCTTATACGGTAACACAGTCTGTGTTTGATGTTCGACTGTCGGAAACTAATACCATGGAATGTAAACCAGTCCATAAAGAACACCTTATTTTAACTCTCTTTTTTTTTTTTAACATTTTCATCGTTCTTTAATCTGAATTTACATCCAACATATACACATCTTTGGTTAAGAATCACATAACAAATTATATACCAAAACATCTTTGGTTAAAAACCACATAACAAAGTATACATCTTTGGTTAAGAATCACATAACAAATTATATACCAAAACATCTTTGGTTAAAAACCACATAACAAAGTATAAAGCAAGATATCTTTGGTTAAAGGGACACTGTCCGTAAGTAAGCAGATAGGGAGCATAACCAAATAACTGTCTGACTTTTATTCAGTGAAATATATACATGAAAACATGAACATAGACACTAAGAAGTCTGTAGTAATACATTCGTGAGTTTGAAAAAAAAAAGCTTAAATTATTATTTGTAAATAAAGTGGGACCCACAATATTTACCTTTTCTGCGATCACGTGACTTCCATTAGTGCATTAAGTTTTCACCACAATATGTATTGCGAAATATGTATAGCCCGCTTAGCTCAGACGGGAGCGTTGTCGACCACTTTACGTTCACTATTATTACTGCGAGTGTAATTTTAGTTTGGGCTGCGAGTTCAAACGCCCGAAATGGTTTCTCTTTTTTTTTGTACCGCGATTGAATTCCGTCAAACAATCCTGCTTTAATTAGTAAATATTCAGTAATGTTTGGTGTGTAATGTGTGCGAACATAATTAGTGTGTGTTTTATAAGCTATAAGTTACGGACAGTGTCCCTTTAAGAATCACCTAACAAAGTATAAACCAAGACATCTTTGGTTAAGAATCACATAAACTATATACCAAGGTGTAGACGTGCAAGTGTGGAGAATGCCCAACAAACGATTCGCTCCCGTATGCATTGCGGAACATGATCGTTATGGTAGTGGTTCAATCATGGTGTGGGCGGGTATCAGCATGCAGGGAAAAACAGATCTGCACATCATTGAAAATGGAACCTCGACTGCTGAAAGACAATGACATTCTTGATGTTTATGTTCGCCCGTATGCTGGTGCTGTGGGTCCAGATTTCATTTTAATGGATGATAATACCCATCCACACTGAGCTCGAATCATCGACCAGTATCTTGAGA
>JAWPHD010023892.1:0-20815 GCA_037043455.1 Cyrtodaria siliqua
TGTAGCGACTACTCCTCTGAAACTACTGGATTGATATTCATGAAACTTTACAGAAATGTTGCCCATGAAGTATAGTTGATCCTAGCAAAAATGCATGTTGATGTGAAATCCAAGATGGCCGCCAAATCTAAAAATAGATTTTTAAAAAACAAGTTTGTAGCGACTACTTCTTGAAAACTATAAGAGATATTGATATGGGACTTTTTCTTAAATGATCAGCATGACATGATGTTGGTCCTTGTCGAAAATCATTTTGATTCGACTTCAAACATGGCTGCCAGTGGCCATCTTTGTTTACATAGAGTTATATAATGAAAACTTGTAGCGACAACTCCTCTGAAACTACTTCACGGATTTTTATGAAACTTTACAGGAATGTTGCTCTTGATGTCTTATTGATCCTAGCAAAATTTCCGGTTGGCCGCAAAATCAAGATGGCCGCCACAGCTAAAAATAGATTTTTTAAAAATAAGTTTGTAGCGACTACTTCTTGAAAACTATAAGAGATATTGATATGGGACTTTTTCTAAAATGATCAGCATGACATGATGGTTATCCGAGTCGAACATTATTTTGATTCGACGTTAAACATGGCTGCCAGTGGCCATCTTTGTTTACATAGAGTTATATAATGAAAACTTGTAGCGACTACTCCTCTGGAACTACTTGACGGATTTTCATGAAACTTCACACGAATGTTGCTCTTGATGTCTAATTGATCCTAGCAAAATTTCAGGTCGGCCGGAAATTCAAGATGGCCACCATGGCTAAAAATAGATTTTCAAAATACAAATTTGTAGCGGCTACTTCTTCAAAACTATAAGTGATATTGATATGGCACTTTTTCTAAAATGATCAGCATGACATGATGTTGGTCCTTGTCAAAAATTGTTTTGATTCGATGTTAAACATGGCTGTCAGCGGCCATCTTTGTTAGATAGAGTTATATAATGAAAACTTGTAGCGACTACTCCTCTGAAACTACTTGACGGATTTCCATGAACCTTCACAGGAATGTTGCTCTTGATGTCTAATTGATCCTAGCAAAATTTCAGATCAGCCAGAAATTTAAGATGGCCGCCACAGCAAAAAATAGATTTTTAAAAAATAAGTTTTGTAGCGACTACTTTATGAAAACTATAAGAGATATTGATATGGGACTTTTTCTAAAATGATCAGCATGACATGACGGTTATCCGAGTCCAACATTATTTTGATTCATGTTAAACATGGCTGTCAGCGGCCATCTTTGTTTACATAGAGTTACATAATGAAAACTTGTAGCTACTACTCCTCTGAAACTACTTGACGGATTTTCATGAACCTTCACAGGAATGTTGCTCTTGATGTCTAATTGATCCTAGCAAAATTTCAGGTCGGCCGGAAATTCAAGGTGGCCGCCACGGCTAAAAGTAGATTTTCAAAAAACAAGTTTGTAGTGACTACTTCCTGAAATCAAAATCAAAATCAATCAGTAGAGCTTCAAGGTCATTGACCTCTTGTTATTACTTGCATTCCTAAAACAGTTTTGTCTCGCCTTTCGGAAGAAAAAAGTGACAGGTGTTGCTTTTCCGGCGGCGGCGGCGACGTTGAAGTTTTGCGTTTAGGTCATTTTCTCGCGCTAGACCTTTAAAACTTTGCTTATAGTTGTATCTTGGGTGGTACTTTGCAACGTGACAAAGCAAATGTGGAATTGACCTTGATCCTCCAAGCAAAGGACAGATAACTTAATAATTTTTACGTTCAATTTTTGCGTTTAGGTCACTTTTTCACAAACTCTATGCACCAGACCTTTCAAACTTTGCTTATAGTTGTATCTTGGGTGGTACATCGCAACGTGACAAGTGACCTTGACCCTTCAAGCAAAGGGCAGACAACCTTATAATTTTACCTTCAACTTTTAGGTTTAGGTCACTTTTTCGTAAAACTGTGTGGGCTAAGACCTTTCAAACTTTGCTTATAGTTCTATCTTGAGTGGTACATTGCAATGTGACAAAGCAAATGTGGATGTGACCTTGACCCTCCAAGCAAGGGGCAGATAACTTAATAATTTTTACCTTCAACATTTGCATTTAGATCACTTTCACACAAACTTTATGCATTAGACCTTTCAAACTTCGCTTATAGTTGTTTCTTTGGTAATACATCACAACGTGTCAAAAAGCAAATGTGGATGTGACCTTCACCATCCAAGCAAAGGGCAGATAACTTTATTTGTTACATTGACATCACGTTCACATGAACTATAATTATGCACTAGTTGCTTTAAACCTAGTTTATAGCTTTAATAATCTTTGGAAGACAAATTATTCTATTATGACATAGTTGTGTCTTATGTAGTGCATCTTTTTGGATGCATGAATTTCCTCTATGACCGTGACCTACTTTTTGGGGCTGATGATCTATTGATTTTTTGAATTTTTTTAAAAAAATATATAGAATGGTATTTTCTTTTTTAACAAATGCACTTAAATGTCATCTCAGCAAATGGTAAACTCCATTGTTTTTAGTTATTAACTTGTTTACAAACTTTCATTTAAGCATCATTTATCTTTTGTTTTTAAGTCCCGCCCCCATTAGGCGAGACATGTGAATCCGCGGATTTCTTGTGAATGGGTTGTTCCCAAACTTCTTATACACATAACAACTGATGACCTTATGTCCCTCTACATCACCCATTTTTGATTGCCTAATTTATTACAGAATTATGGCCCTTTGTTTGACTTAGAATTTAAAGCAGGGGTATTCATCACTTCAGTGATAGTTCTAGTTCAGATTGACGTAATGTGTAATGATGACATATTTCAGATTGACGTAATGTGTAATGATGACATATTTCAGATTGACGTAATGTGTAATGATGACATATTTCAGATTGACGTAATGTGTAATGATGACATATTTCAGATTGACATAATGTGTAATGATGACATATTTCAGATTGACGTAATGTGTAATGATGACATATTTCAGATTGACATAATGTGTAATGATGACATATTTCAGATTGACGTAATGTGTAATGATGACATATTTCAGATTGACATAATGTGTAATGATGACATATTTCAGATTGACGTAATGTGTAATGATGACATATAATTTCAGATTGACATATTATTTAATGATGACGTATTATTTATAGGTGACATATTTCAGATTGACATATTATTCAATGATGATGTGTATTTCAGATTGACATAATGTGTAATGATGATGTGATATTTCAGATTTACATACTGTGTAATGATGACATGTACTATTTCAGATTGACATATTGTGTGATGATGACGTGTATTTCAGATAGACATAATGTGTAAATGATGACACATTTCAGATTGACATAATGTGTAATGATGACGTGTATTTCAGATTGACATAATGCGTAATGATGACATATTTCAGATTGTCATATTAATATGTAATGATGACATATTTCAGATTGACATAATGTGTAATGATGAGCTACTAGGCAAGGACCACATGTTGAAATTCATCATGGCCACACGCTGGAGGGTTGATGTAAGTCATTATAAATTATGTATGCATGTTCTCTCCCATTTGAGCCATCCTCAAAAATAATTTGTTTGCTGTTTCCTGGCTCAGTATTTCAGAAGAGGTAGAAAGGTTCAACCATAACTAGATGTTTTTTTGCCATTTGTATGTTTATACTTTGTCCAAAGCATAACTTAAAAACTACTAATAGGACTGGAATGAAACTTGACATAATGATACAGGGCAATGACAGAAAATGAAGAGCACAAAATCTATAAAACTTTAGCTTGAGTAAACTAGTATCTTATTCTACATGTATGTGGGTATAAGCATTTAATTATCCTGGTACAGCCTGGTACAGCCAGGTACAGCCATGGTACAGCCTGGTACAGCTCATACCCACATACATGTAGAATAAGATAAAATAAGATTGCACTGGGCGTTTTAGCGAGCATACATGAATTGAATTGAATTGAATTGGGGTTTTAAGGCGCACCAACACATGAAAAGGTTATATGGCGCCTAAACGGCATCACAGGTATTCGGCGCGTAATTTGGTCACTACTACCCCACCCATCTCTACTACCCCGACCCCACCAAAAAATAAAAACATCATCCAAAAAGTCATTTCATAACATTTTAAAACTTTCCAAAAAAAACGTTTTTTTTGTATATTATATTGTATAAAGGTGTCCGAGAACCGCCGATTTTTTTTGGAAAACATCGACTCCACTTTGTTTACGGTCGAATACACGGTCAACTCTTGGACGATTTGCTCAAGCAAGCACTTAAATTTTGCAGGAGGGATAGCTCTCCATAGATACAGTAACTAAATCAACTAAACTCAATGGCATTGTGTACACAGTAAGTCGAGAAGTGAAGAAACATCTTACTCGTCGGAGATATGACCGACCCATTTGTCACCGTCATTCACCTCTAAAGCACAACTAAACACCGTTCAACCTGCATAAACATACATTTGTTCAATCAGAATAACTTATAATTACACATACCGATCATCAGAAAGCTCAATCCGACATCTGGTAGTCACAACGGCTGAATATTTTGAAACATTTTCACTTTCACCTGCACGCTGCCATCTTTGAAACGGTTCCCTACTCGCCAATAGGATAATTACGCGTTTTTATTCATCCTATTGGCGAGTAGGAAACCATTTCAAAGATGGCAGTGGGGTCGGGGTAGTAGAGATGGGTGGGGTAGTAGTGACCAAATTACGCGCCGAATACCTGTGAAAGGCATGAACATGCCAGGCTCATCTTCCATGTACATCGAGATAAAATATGGAAAATGGGCCTAGAACCTTCTCACCTCAGTTTTAAGTCTCATCCAAAGGACTTAACATTCATGTAGATTATCTATAACAACAACAAGGGACCAGTTTACTGTTTATCATAGAGCAATTTGCACTATTTGCCAAATCGCCATAGGTAACACAAGGTTTTAGCGCCTTAAATTAAAGTTCCTAAATATCTCGGCAAAAGTCTGGCTAAAGACATTCTAATCTGGCTAAAGGAATTTTTAATCTGGCTAAAGGGTTTAAAATCCTAGCGCTAGCCTAGCAAGCTATCAGTGGATAGTTCCGACATTCAGTTAATAGCTCCACCCTCTATTGTTCCTGGGTCAAGTTCCCACAAACATTGGCCCTGTAATCTATGGTATTTCAGAGCTGTTTGCGGGACAACACATTTTGGTACAGGTGTAAATATCGACTGAAAGTTTAATTGGCTCAAATCTCTTGAGGATATAAGCTTAAGTGACAGATCGAACTATGTATTGAAATGGCTTAAAGTGTGAAAACAGTGAATTGACCTAGTTTCACACATAAATGTGTCATGGAATTACTCAAAATGTTGTTTCATACATACATGTACCTCTGCGGTGAAATTACTTGAGCCGTTGTTCACACATACATGTATGTTGGAATTATTCTCACTGTTTGCAAAATAAAACATGGTAACGAAAATGAACTTCAGTTACCAATTGCATGTGAAACCAATTACATTTGTTTGATATCATACTAATTCTTGTTTTTGCAGGATGGACCTTTGCTTCTACACTATCGGCGAAGATTTGAAATGTGATCACCATACTCTGGAGTAGTAATATACCAGTAATGAACAGCAACTTACAGCATCTTAGTCGACATTTCAGGAGTAATTGATGCCTTGTTAAGTCTACGCAGCCCCATTCCAGTTTTGTAATAACGTTGTTTTGTTTTTTCTGATATATTGCCAACATGGCGGGGTATGTGCTACACGTTTTTTGACACGATTCTTTGATTTCAGTTGGTCTTAATAGTGTTGTTTAAAATGTCTTCGGTATCATCAAGTCCACTCAGGCACACAAGTTCCTTTTATTCCTTTGTACTGCATTTTAGCAAAATTATGGCCCTTTCTCGACTTTCATGAAATCTGGTCCCTGTTTAGTTGAGATGTATGGATTCACAGATGCTATTTTAATCTATAACACAGTTCGAATAACCATTTTCAGTCTTAATGGATTAATGGAAGAACATTTATTAGACTTTTGTAATAAAAATATTATAGGGTATTAAGTTTATGATTCAATTTGTTTGATTCATTGTGCATACTGTTTGGTGCTTAAACGGTCTCACGGCCATCTTGATTTTTAACAAACTTGTATTATGCGTGTGCAGTAATTTTTGAACTAGCTCATTCAAAGCATTTGGTCTAATAGTTGGGTATTATAGATCAATTATTTTAGTAAACCCGATAATTAAAATAAAGAATAAAAAAGATTTAAGTCCAATTTTTATTTCTCTGATATTTAAACGTTTATGGGAAGCCTAGAAGCAGGCCACACGGCAATCTTGAAGTAGTTATTATGGCTCCCCCACACAAAGTGTGGTAGGGGAGCCATATTGATTTTGTGCTTTCTGTCTGTAGGTCTGTCTGTAGATCTGTGTCACAAACGATGTCCGATCAATAACTAGAGAATGGTTGGACCTAGGGTCCTCAAACTTGGAAGGATGGTTGGTCATGACGAGTAGATGACCCCTATTGATTTTGGGGTCACTAGGTCAAAGGTCAAGGTTGCGGTGACATTGACTATCAAAACGATGTCCGATCAATAACTAAAGAATGGTTGGACCTAGGGTCCTCAAACTTGAAAGGATGGTTGGTCATGACAAGTAGATGACCTCTATTGATTTTGGGGTCACTAGGTCAAAGGTCAAGGTTGCGGTGACATTGACTATCAAAACGATGTCCTATCAATAACTAGAGAATGGTTGGACCTAGGGTCCTCAAACTTGGAAGTATGGTTGGTCATGACAATTAGATGACCCCTATTGATTTTGGGGTCACTAGGTCAAAGGTCAAGGTTGCGGTGACATTGACTATCAAAACGATGTCCGATCAATAACTAGAGAATGGTTGGACCTAGGGTCCTCAAACTTGGAAGGATGGTTGGTCATGACAAGTAGATGACCCCTATTGATTTTTGGGTCACTAGGTCAAATGTCAAGGTTGCGGTGACATTGACTATCAAAACAATGTCCGAACAATAACTAGAGAATGGTTGGACCTAGAGTCCTCAAACTTGGAAGGATGGTTGGTCATGACCAGTAGATGACCCCTGTTGATTTTGGGGTCACTAGGTCAAAGGTCAAGGTTGCGGTGACATTGACTATTAAAATGATGTCCGATCAATAACTAGAGAATGGTTGGACCTAGGGTCCTCAAACTTGGAAGGATGGTTGGTCATGACCAGTAGATGACCCTTATTGTTTTTTATTGTTTAATTATTTATTTTTTTTATTGATTTTTTTTATTGATTTTTTTTTTTAATTTTTGCATAAAAAGTTTTAGGGTCGGCCCCTCAAAAAAATAGGGTCGGTCGGGTTACCTGAAACACACATATTTTTATGTGGCCTTACTGATACAGATAGTAGATACAGTCACAGGGATATTGAATATCAAAACGATCTCAGATCAATAGAGGACGGTTGGACCTAGAGTCGTCAATTATGCCTGTTCGGGCTAGTGGGGGCGCCATACGTTTTTGTCCCATGGACAATAACAATTTCTAGTTATGTACTAAAGTTAGCACCTCAATTCATTAATTATTAATGTAGTATCGTTTTGTCTTTAAATCTGCTTGCAAATATGTAAAATATATAAAAACAAATTGCTTTTGACCTTTCCTATAACTATTATTAATGATATGCAAATTATGTAGAAAGGTTTGAAAATTTTGTGGAAAAACTGGATTCTACAAGTTTTTAAAAAAAAAAAGATTGCCGTGTGTACCTTTAAAGTAAACCCGACTTGAAATAAATAATCACGGAACTAATTTCAATGTTTGATACATACCTCAAGATTGCGATGTGTCCCTTTAAGTAAAATGTTCAGGGTAAGATAGAATATATAATGGAGGCTTAATGACAATACATGTATTAGGAAACTGAATTTACATACAGCAATAAAAAAAGGTCTATTCAATTATGATTTTGAATTTTTATTTTCTGGTCAATTTTGTTATTAAAGGCATAAACAAGTATTCTGTCATTACCTATATAAGTATGTGTATCTGAGATACTGTAACCATGGTAACCATTAATAAATCTGTGATTAATCTATACATATAGCCAGTAATGTCATTTGAGATTTTTTTTAATTTCTACATTTAAGCATGGTTTACTGTTAGTATCATTGCTTACTTTTAAAAACTTATTTGTTACACCATGATTGACCTTGACATACTTTTTTTTTTACACTTATATTTTTTAAAAATCTTTGTTTATAAAGCATTGATAAATCATTTTCATCAAACTTCAAACATAGGTATATCTAGATGTGTACTATACATGCTTATGAAAGGTAACATCAGTGATTCCCCACAAGGCATGTCACAGGCAATAGAGTTTCACCTTGGGTTATAACCCTGAGCTAACTAGACTGTCCTTGACATACCTTTTACATTTCATTGATTGCAGTGACGTTTTTCATTACCTTTATTTTAAATCGTCAATAGCTGAACACTTCAGCCGTGATACATCTAGATTATTACTTTATTTTTGTAAATCATTGAGTAAAATATGCTCCCTAGATATATATAGAGGATCTTACATGAGTGCTCATTCATTATTGAATTTATTAAACGAGTTGGCAAAATGATATAATGCGAGGCTCTTGCCGAGCATTATATCATTTTTGCTAATGAGTTTAATAAATGCAATAATGAATGAGAACGAATGTTAGATTCTATTTATCACATAACTTATAACGTCACAGTGCGTCAGAAAACTGACCATGACGTCATTAATGTTATGTTATACCACTAGTGGAATATCGAAAATATTGAATGGTGTTATTACACTCCCACACCGCATGTTATGTGATGAATAGAAGATATTACATGAATTTGAATTTATTAAACATTAATTATAAGGTCTATTCCAATAAAGCATTCATTGGACCCTCAGGAAAGGCACTTGAAATTGACCACCCACCCATAGAGAGCCAAATTTCAGAATTTAACCTTTCATGTGTTCATGCTCTGTAAAATCCAATTCAGTTCCAATTCAGAAATTGGTATTCACCCATAGATATTTATTAAATTCCCTTCCTGGCGTCCCAGGTATATTTTAATGGAATAGCCCAAATATAATTGACGCAAATCAGACAATTTAATAAATTCTATATTAAACAACCAGGAATGTGTGAAATATAATGTACATTTATTACTGTAGCTACCTTTATCACATAACTTATGGTGTGGGAGTGGAATAACACCATTCTATGTTTTCGATATACCACTAGTTATATAAGTATGCAAATAAGCCTAGTATGTGCTGTCAAAAAAAAAATCGATAAAGACTATGATCCAATTTCCACGGTTTATATTGGTTTCGCGTGTTAAAGCAACAGGCAAAATGAAATAAAAATCGATATGTAAGTTATGTGATAAATAGAATCTAACATTCATTCTCATTCATTAATGAATTATTTTTTTTTAAATTCGATAGCTCATTTATTAATAATGAATGCGTACTCGTGTAAGATCCTCTATATATATGATGCTTTGGTCTTCTCTGTACCACATGGAACAGCCTCCTTGATACCGTAACCTGTTACCGGCTTCAGAAAAAGACGAGGCATTTACATTTGCACACATAGCATGGAAAAGCCGAGCGATGATTCAGCCTTCATTTGCGTATTTATTGCACTAGTGTTTTATGCGTTGTAATACCCCATTAAATGTTCATTGTTATGGCTTGGCATCAGGCTAGCCAATCAAAAGTCACATCTGCAAATATTACTCTACTGTTTTAATTACTGGCAGGCTTCCTTTGAATGAAATATGCTGATGAGATTAAATAGTTATGATAAGCAGCCAGTGGTATTTTCCTTTAAATATATACAGAATTCTTTGTTATATACATATCTTTACAATTGTATAAAATGTTCAAAACTTTGTTTTCCAATAGCAGAAACATAAACTGTTGATGTCATTGAGTAAAATTGTATGATATAATTGTTGGTTGTATACTATTGTTCTTATTTAGAATAAATACCAAAAGTAAAAGCAATTTATAGTTAGATTGATTTTGTATCCAAGACTATAAGGTCAAAGGTCAATGTTCCTACAGAATTCATGTTTAAACTTGGTAACTCCTGAAATGGATGCCTGTTTAGCTTATCTGGGCTGAAGGCTCAAAGGTGAGCTATTGATATCACTTGTTGTCCATCATTGGTTTATATTTTATAAACCTGTTGTCCTTTGCTTTAAAAGATTAATTTTACCAAAACGGCTACCATCTGAAAATATTTTTTTTGTGAAGAATTGGACAGATTTTGAAAAGCCTTTATTTTCAAAACTAGAAAAGCTGGAAGTCTAATATTTTTCATTTAACAAGCATCTGCGTAATTGATTCAAATGTTGACCCTGGAAACATATATAGAGAAACATCTCTGAAACCACAAAGCATAGAGCTCTCATGTATTGCATGTAGCATAAGCTCATGATCCTCCAGCAAATGTGTTAAAATGAAGACGGCAGGGTCAAATTCATCCAAGGGGTCTCAGTATTACATTTAGCATATTAGCTCAAAGTGAATTGAGTTGGATTTTATTGTCGCACCAACAGCTAAGGTCATATGACAACTTTTCCAGATTCCATTGGTGGAGGAAGACCCTACAATTTGGGCAATTTTCTTGCACGGGCCCTGGGTAGAACCATCGACGTTCCGCAAGCCATCTGGATAGAGCTCAAAATTAGCGATTGTGACCGTTTTTGTCCATATGCCCGTCCATCTGTCGTCCTTAAACTGTTGCTTAAACAACTTCTCATAAACCTCTTGGACGATTTGGATCAAACTTCACATGGACTCCTTAGTTTCGAATGAATGTCCATGGGGAATTTCTTATAAAACAGAAATCTAAGAGATTAAAAGCCATGTACAGGCTAGACAATAAAAAAGAAATCCACAAATGTGGTGTTTTTGACTTAGTATGACATAATAGTTAATTTTGGTGTAAATAAAGTTTTTGTACTGTGACCGGTATAGAGGCTGTAAACAGAAACTAGTAACTGGTGGCTATGTTGTAAATGGTAGCTTTATTTGATCAATTCCTTCATCTCTCCATTCGACATAAGATTACGGAAAAAAAAGCCGGATAAGGTATGTAGAAATAGCATTTTTATGACAATTTGGAGTGTTTGTCATTCAATTATGGATGTGTTATATCTCAAATAAGGGACAGGTATATGCTGCCGTGTCTCTATAAATGTCCTGTTTTCCTTTTTTTGAGTGCTAAGTGGGTGGGGGTAAATGAATTGTATTTGTAGGCAGAGAAACTGACTTTGTTGCTTTCTAGCATGTATTTGCTATATTTTGAGAGGAAATTATATGGTCTTTCAGGAATAGGGCATGTTTGTTAGTTTTAAAAAATAGAATTCAAGTTATTTAACGTAATTAGTGTACATGTCTGAAAATAGTCTGAATTTCAAAGAAAACTGTAGATTCCGACCTTAGGTCAGTGGTGTTCCAATTTGTTAAAATGTCAACACAACAGCCAAGATGTTCGTCAAAGTCTTCTCTCTCTTTTTTCAAGAACATTTATTAATGATCGCCGACCCCAAGACTGTCAAGTTTGTTCAAATAAAGTCTGAAGGATAAAAAATGACCTCCCCAGGGGCCTTAAGTTTGTAGAGATTTCACAGGTTTTACATTCACTTGTATATGGAACAAATAGCACCCACACCCATGCAAGTTCATAGGTACATTGCTCTTAGTGGGAGTAGGAGTCAGTAGGAGTCAGTAGGTCAAAGGTCAAAGCTGCCATAAAGACCTAGAGAAATACACATTACAGATGATAACTTTGAAACTACAACACCTACACTCTTGAAAATTTATAGGTACATTGTCCTAGTTGAGAGGAGGAACCCTATTGTTTTGAGGGGACATAATGCCAAAGGTTAAGGTTGCCATAACCATTTATGTTAAAATTCCAAACCATTACACCAACACTCATGAAACTTCATTGCATTATCCTTGGTGAGAGGAGGTACCCTATTGTTTTTGGGGTCAGTAGGTCAAGCTCATCATGACCTTGTATGAAAATACGCATTTTGGATGGTATCTTCGAAACCATAATACCCACACTTATGAAACTTTATAGCTACATTGGTTAGAGGGGGAACAGTATCATTTTCGATGTCAGTAGATTAAAGTTCAAGGTCGCCATGACCTTATATGGAAATATGCATTGTGCGCGATAACTTCCAAACCATAATACCACACTCATGAAACTTCATCGGTTAATTGCCCTTGATGTGTGGAGCGCTGTGGTCTAGTGGTAGAGCGTTTGACCCATGATCCAAACGTCGTGGGTTCAATCCCCGCCATAACCATATGCGTTGTGTCCCTGAGCAAGATACTTTATCTTCATTTCTTAGTACTGGTTCTACCCAGGAAGTCAATCAAGAAGTACCTTAGAAGCTAATAGTTTACAAAAGGTATAGAATACTGTAAGTCATGAGAGGAGGAACCCTATTGTTTTAGGGGTCATTAGATCATAGGTCAAGGTTGCCATGACGTTATGGAAGCATTCTAGACAATAACTTTGAAACTGAACGCTCTCACTCATGAAACTTTATAGGTACATTACCGTAGGTGAGAGGAGGAATTATATCGTTGTTGGGGTTAGTAGATCCAAGATCAAGGATGCCATGACCTTATATGTAAATGCACATTTTGTGTGATAACTTCGAAAACCACACCCACATGCAAGAAGCTTCATATGTACATTTACCCTGAGTGAGAAGAAGAACTCCATTGATTTTGGGGTCAGTAGGTCAAGGTTAGCCATTACCTTATATGGACATATTGTGTGGGATAATTTCCACACCCTAAGACCCACACTCATGTATTTGCATTGGTACATTGCCTATTGTTTTGGGGAACAGTAGGTTAACGGTCAATGTCGCAGTGACCCTACCAAAAAATGCATTCCGGACAATAACTTTGAAACCATAACACCCACGTTCATGACATTTTATAGGTGCATTGCCCTTTGTGAAAGTAGGAACCCTATTGTTTTGTGGATCTTAAGGTCAATGCCACCATGAACTTATATGGAAATAGGCATTTCGCACAATAAACCATAGCACTCACACTTATGACCATTGTACATTGCTCTTCAAGCGAAGGGCGGAAGCATATTGCTTTTGGGGTTAGTAGGGCATCAAGGTCATATTTACCTGACAATAACTGAGTCCTGAAAATTATTTTCCGCACAGTTAAAAACAATGACTCCTATTAATTTTGGGGTTATGAAGTCAAAGGTTAAGGTCAAAGTAACCAGATCACGAAAAAGTCTTATTCGCTGTGATTATTTACAGTACATGTCGCAAATTGGGGAAAGAACGAGAGAGAAAAAGCACATAATTATTCTGGTTCTCAAACTATCCCTTCAGTTTCTTTTCTAGACTTTGTATATTCCCACTGATACATATAATACTCTTTCAAATGTGTTGCTTTACGCAATTTATAAAACAGGAACCTAATATTATAAAAAAATATATATAAAAAAAGAGGCCCATGAGGACTTGTATCGCTGAAGAAGCCACTACATCGTGAGGAATTGTATCGCTGAAGAAGCCACTACACCGTGAGGACTTGTATCGCTGAAGAAGCCACTACATCGTGAGGAATCGTGTCGCTGAAGAAGCCACTACACCTTGAGGACTTGTATCGCTGAAGTAGCCACTACATCTTGAGGAATTGTATCGCTGAAGTAGCCACTACATCGTGAGGAATTGTATCGCTGAAGAAGCCACTAAACCATGAGGAATTGTATCACTGAAGAAGCCACTACACCATGAGGAATTGTATCACTGAAGAAGCCACTACACCGTGCGGCCCTTTCATTTATTACAAGCAACGATTTTCATGTTCTATGATCAATCAGTACACGCAGTCACACTTTTCATGTAATTATGGGAAGCCATTACATTTATTACGAACAACACTTCTCGCGTTCTATGATAAAACATTACACTTATAACAAATCACACTTTTCATATAATTATGGGAAGCCATTACATTTATTACAAGCAACACTTCTCAAGTACTATGATAAATCATTAAAGGTATAACAAGTCACGCTTTCCATGTCCTTATAGTAAGCCATTTCATTTATTACAAGCAACGATTATCATGTACTATAATCAATCATTACACGCATACCAAGTCACGCTTTTCATGTCCTTATGGGAAGCCGTTACATTTATTACAAGCAACACTTCTCGCGTACTGTGATAAATCATTACACTTAAAACAAGTCACGCTTTCCATGTCCTTATGGAAAGCCATTACAACACTTCTCGCGTACTATGATAAATCATTACACGTATAACAACTCACGCTTTCCATGTCCTTATGGGAAGCCATTACATTTATTTTCAAGCAAAACTTCTCACGTACTATGATAAATCATTACACGTAAACCAAGTTATATTTTTCATGTCCTTATGGCAAGCCATTACATTTATTACAAGCAACACTTCTCACGTACTATGATAAATCATTACACGTATAACAACACACGCTTTCCCTGTCCTTTTGGGAAGCCATTATATTTATTACAAAGAAAACTTCTAATATTCAATGATCAATCATTGCACATATAACAAATCACGCTTTCCATGTCCTTATGGTAAGCCATTATATGTATTACAAGCAATACTTCTCACGTACGATGATCAATTATTACAGGTAAACCAAGTCATATTTTTCATATCCTTATGGCAATCCATTACATTTATTACAAGCAACACTTCTCGCGTATTCTGATAAATCATTACACGTATTACAAGTCATGCTTTCCGTGTCCTTTGGTGAAACCATTATGTTTATTACAAGCAATACTTCTCACGTACTATGACAAATTATTACACGTATAACAAGGCACACTTTCCTTGTCATTATGGGAAGCCATTACATTTATTACAAAGAACACATCATATTCTATGATCACTCATTACACATATAACAAGTCACGCTTTCCATATCCTTACGGGCAGTCATTACATGTATTACAAGCAACACTTCTCATGTACTATCTTAGATCATTAAACATATAAAAAATCACGCTTTCCATGTCCTTATGGTAAGCCATTTCATTTATTACAAGCAACGATTGTCTTGTACTTTATTTATGATCAATTGTTTTATTGAAATGTTGATACAGTAAGAGATCGCTCAATCCAATTTATCGGAACCAATCAGATTGCAGATTGTGGCATTTGTTATATACTATGTAATACAGCAACAAATTAACCGTTTGGCGCAGTCGGTTAGAGCGTTGTCCACTATGTGTCTACTGAACCGAAGGTTCAGAGTTCGAGCCTTTTATAAGGTAACAATTTTTAAACCTTACAATGTTAAGATATTTAAAAACATATTATACGAACGGAAATAAACCTGAATTGGTTCCGACAATTTGGCATTTGAGTACTAGGCTGGTTAGAGTGAATTTTGATGCACTCTAGAACCTGGATTAAATCCCCAGTGACCTTTTGCCACTGACCGTTCTAAGGCGTTTGCCTATTGTTAATCCGTTTGTGATGTCATTTGTCTTGTTTCTTATTAATATTGTAATTGTCATAAAGCGTGTTTTTGGTTGACTGTGTTCTTTGAAAGCTACTTTTCCTACTTTTCCTATTCGACTTTTATTCGACGACGGACAACAAACAATGGAAGAAGCCTACCAGTAGAGCTAACAACTTTTGTATTTTGATCTGCACCATTTTTTAATGCTTAGCACCTCGACTAAGTAATCAAAGGATCATGCGCTATATCACAACTTAGACCAAACTATTTGCTGGTGTGCTGTGAATATCAGCTGCTTGTTTTTGTCTTCAAATTAAAAAAAAATAATCAAATATCTTCACATGCTATTCATGATTCTTTTCATCTCCATTTTCAAATTTTGTGTTAAACATTTAGCTGTGTGAAGTTGGCTGTTAAATTGACATTGAATATCGAGCTGGGTTTTCAATGTCGAGCTAGCTCTGAGATCGATATTCGGTTAAACTTATAAGAAGGCATACTGAATACAGAGCTGGGTTTGAATTTCGAGCTGGCTCTGAGATCGATATTCGTTTTAAACGTACACCAAGGCATTATGAATGCGGAGCTGGGTTTGAATACAGAGATCGATATTTGGTTAAACTAATAAGAAGGCATACTGAATACAGAGTAGTGTTTGAATTTTGAGCTGGCTCTGAGATCGATATTCCTTGTAAACGTACACCAAGGCATTATGAATGCATAGCTGGTTTGAATTTCGAGCTGGCTCTGAGATCGATATTCGTTTTAAACATGCACCAAGTCATTTTGAACGCAGAGCTGGGTTGGAATTTCGAGCGGGCTCTGAGATCGATATTAGTTTTAAACGTATAACAAGGCATTGGGAATACAGAGCTGGGTTTGAATTTTGAGCTGGCTCTGAGATCGATATTCGTTTTAAACTTACACCAAGGCATTATGAATGCAGAGCTGGGTTTGAATACAGAGCTGCCTCTGAGATCGATATTCGTTTTAAACATACACCAAGGCATTATGAATGCAGAACTGGGTTTGATTACAGAGCTGGCTCTGAGATCGATATTAGTTTTAAACGTATAACAAGGCATTGGGAATACAGAGCTGGGTTTGAATTTTGAGCTGCAGGCTCTGAGATCGATATTCGTTTTAAACTTACACCAAGTCATTTTGAATGCAGCGCTGGGTTTAAATTCAGAGCTGTCTCTGAGATCGATGTTCGTTTTAAACATACACCAAGTCATTTTGAATGCAGAGCTGGGTTTGAATACAGAGCTGGCTCTGAGATCGATATTCGTTTTAAACGTACACCAAGTCATTTTGAATATCGAGCTGGGTTTGAATTTCGAGCTAGCTGAGATCGACATTCATTTTAAACGTACACCAAGTCATTTTGAATATCGAGCTGGGTTTGAATTTCGAGCTAGCTGAGATCGACATTCATTTTAAACGTACACCAAGTCATTTTAAATGCAGAGCTGGGTTTGAATTTCGAGATGGCTCTGAGATCGACATTCGTTTTCAACGTACACAAAGTCATTTTAAATGCAGAGCTGGGTTTGAATTTCGAGCTGGCTCTGAGATCGATAATCACTTTAAACGTGAACCAAGGCATTATGTATGCAGAGATCTGTTTGATACAGAGCTGGCTCTGAGATCAATATTCGTTTTAAACATACACCAAGTCATTTTGAATGAAGAGCTGGGTTTGAATACAGAGCTAGCTCTGAGATCGGTATTCATTTTAAACATACAACAAGGCATTATGAATGCAGAGTTGGGTTTGACTTTCGAGTAGGCCTATACAAGTCTATGTAAAACTGTGACCCCCGGGGCGGGGCCAAATTTGACGTCAGGGTCACTATTTGAACAAACTTGATAGAGGACCATAAGCTTATAGCAAATGCAAAATATTAAACAACTGGCTCTTGCAGTTTCAGAGAAGATTTAAGACTGTGACCCCTGGGGCGGGGCCAAATTAGACCCCAGGGTCACCATTTGAACAAACTTAGTAGAGGACAATAAGCTCATGCTACATGTAATACATGCTGTGGTTTCAGAGAAGAAGATCATGTAATACATGTTGTGGTTTCAGAGAAGAAGATTTTTTTAAATTTGTTTCCTATATAAGTCTATGAAAAACATGCAAAGTCTCAATATACAAACTTTGGATCCCCAAGGCATGGCAAGTTTTGACCCCGGGGACTTCATTTGAATAAACATGATAGTCTAGGCATTGGCGATCATTTTAAAAGAAAAACTTGAAATCTGTCAAGCGGTTCTTGAGAACTACATTTTTTAAGGTTTCAACTATATATGGTAATGGTGGCCATCTTGGATGACGCGCTGACCTAATTTTGACAACACTAAATGTCATTCATCTAAGGATCATCCATGTGAAGTTTGGTCAAAATTGGCCAAGGGGTTTCTGAGAACAAGTTGAAGAAAAGTTAACAACAACGACGGCCGACGGACGAAGAGTGATCCCAATAGATCACCTTGAGCCTTCGGCTCTGGTGATCTAACAAGAGGTCAATGACCTTGAAGCTCTACTGATTGATTTTGATTTCAGGAAGTAGTCGCTACAGACTTGTTTTTTGAAAATCTATTTTTAACCGTGGCGGCCATCTTGAATTTCCGGCCGACCTGAAATTTTGCTAAGATCAATAAGACATTAAGAGCAACATTCCTGTGAAGTTTCATGAAAATCCGTCAGGTAGTTTCAAAGAAGTAGTCGCTACAAGTTTTCATTATATAACTCTATGTAAACAAAGCAGCCATGTTTAAGGTCAAATCAAAACGATTTTCGACAAGGACCAACATCATGTCATACTGATCATTTTAGAAAAAGTCCCATATCAATATCTCTTATTGTTTTGAAGAAGTAGTCGCTACAAACTTATTTATTTTAAATCTATTTTTAGCTGTTGCGGCCATCTTGAATTTCCGGCCGACCTGAAATTTTTCTAGGATCAACTAGACATCAAGAGCAACATTCCTGTGAAGTTTCATGAACATCCGTCAAGTAGTTTCAGAGGAGTAGTCGCTACAAGTTTTTACTATATAACTCTATGTAACCAAAGATGGCCACTGGCAGCCATGTTTAACGTTGAATCAAAATAATTTTCCACAAGGATCTACATCATGTCATGCTGATCATTTTAGAAAAAGTCCCATATCAATATCACTTATAGTTTTCAAGAAGTAGTCGCTACAAACTTATTTTTTAAAAATCTATTTTTAGCTGTGACGGCCATCTTGAATTTCCGGCCGACCTGAAATTTTGATAGGATCAATTAGACATCAAGAGCAACATTCCTGTAAAGTTTCATGACAATCCGCCAAGTAGTTTCAGAGGAGTAGTCGCTACAAGTTTTTACTATATAACTCTATGTAAACAAAGATGGCCGCTGGCAGCCATGTTTAACGTTGAATCAAAACGATTTTTGACTAGGATCAACATCATGTCATGCTGATCATTTTAGAAAAAGTCCTATATCGATATCACTTATAGTTTTCAAGAAGAAGTCGCTACAAACTTGTATTTTAAAACTCTATTTTTAGCTTTGGTGGCCATCTTGGATTTCACATCAACATGAATTTTTGCTAGGATCAACTAGACTTTATGGGCAACATTTCTGTAAAGTTTCATGAATATCCATCCAGTAGTTTCAGCTGTGAAGTCGCTACAAATAAAAGTTTACGGACAGACGGACGACGGACGCCGCACCACGGCATAAGCTCTGCTGATCTCTGATCAGTAGAGCTAATAAAAACTGTATGTACAACTCTGTAGGTGTGTCAGGTCTCTGCCAAGACTTGAACATGGATCTCTTTTCTCGAAAGAAAAGTGTGTTTCTTTACACTACAGAGATCGCCCAGACATCACAAAAGAGTGTACAAAACTAATAAACATTTAGATTACACATTTTTCAAACTTAAACTATCACTGAAGATTGTTAATATCCCTGAAAATGCATACCCCACTTAATACTGATGCTACTCACAAAGTTTGGGGAAATCCATATAGGAGTTATGGAAAAATAGCATACACAATATTTTTTTATTAGAAAAATATTCAAGGGCCCAAAATCGACATCAAACACCACTGAACCAAAAGCCTGCTATGGTTTGCGTATCTCCGTATGATGCAGTTATTGAAGATGGGCTATGAAAGAGACTCAATACTGAACTTAGTTTATATTTATTGGAATAACAAGGCCATGGCTTCAGCATAATATAACAAGAAACATAATGTGCATAACAAATGTGCAGTCACGATATTTATAACAATTTGAAAAATGGTCATAGCTCCGACCAAGTTTTGAAGTGAATGAAAACTGTACTCAATGAACCCTGGGACCAGATGTTCACAAAGCCAGATATTTAAAATTTAGTTGCTTTCCTTCAAATGTTCTCGTAAAATAATTACTACACACTGCTGTGACCGCGACATACTGCCAACCCTGTGGAATATCCACCGCTGAAGCCACGACAATAGGATTAATATTCTTAGGACTTCACATCTGTATTAGGATACGCTGTGCCCAAACCGCCATTTCTCGAGTAATGTAACTGAAATGTATATAAAACTGGCAAAGCAAAACAGAACAATAATATGCATAGGTAATAAAATGAGGGTATGGGAGGGAGGGTATTTTTCATAAATGAACACGACACATGCTAAACTTTGCAATTTACATCTGATACCACCTGCAGAAAATGGCCGCATCTTTAGAGACAGATAATTGGGGTAGGTATAAAACGCGGACTAACACACGCGGACTAGCGGACTGCGGACTAGAGGACTGCGGACCAGTATGGTATAAAACGCGGACTGGTATTTTGCGGACCATGTAAATAGATGGGACAAATAATACAAATATTTTGGTTAGCAAATATTAAAAGTTAAACAAAATAAGTATGTGGTGTATGGTAATGATCATTTGAAAATAGATTTGCATGAAAATAAATCGTCAACTGCCAGTTGTAATTAGGTTCAATTGATGTTTAAAGCAAAATAATTTACATATATATATGGTTGTTTTTCAAAAAAACACTTTGTGTTCTTCGGACCCATGTCATTTGCACCTATGACGATTGCCACTACCTGGAATGTGATTTATTGATTACATAAATGCAGAAATATAACCACAGACCTAATAACAGAGTAGACACTACGAAACTTATCTCATCTCATATTTTAAATTGATAACTTCATACTTT
>JAWPHD010023893.1:0-20810 GCA_037043455.1 Cyrtodaria siliqua
AATAATGTCCTGCATATACTTGTTAATTATGTTAACATTATATTGTTAATGGCGGCTGAAACACATAGCCTTGAATCTGCTCAATGGGATTTACCATGTTATGTGCTCAACTTATTCCTTTCAGTTTGTATACCCCATCGTCAGTGGGTTTAGAGTGTACATTTGTTGTACAATTTGCCTGTTGATGGCGGGATAGCTACTTTAAACATTTTGTGTGTAAAACATGTAACTCAAGATGAAGCGGATCGAATGTTGTTTAATGGCTCAGCCATCAACACCGTGTACGTTATATGTTATTTTGAGCAGTGCAGAGAAAGGTGAAGGACACAGTAATCTGGGAACTGATGAATAGATTCCTATGGTTAATAACATTACGTGGTCCGAGTATTAACTTTCATATCCCATCCAACCCCTTCTCCAAGATGCAAAAACGGGGTTGACTGGGGTATGACATAAAACCTTAATTTCGACTTAAAATGTTTGCATATTTTAAAATTAAAACATTTAATAGGTAATTTTAAACAGGTTATCGTATTTCTTTAGTAAAACAAATTTTTTAACGGTTTTATTGTCGAAATATCCATTATATAATCCTGCTAATATAAGCTTTCCCATCGCTTAATGGTATTAAGGCGGGAGCACGTAATGCATGCTTTGAGAATAGACATACACAGGACTGCCCAGTTTACGTCCCCCATCGGAGGAAAAGTGTCTCACACACTGACTAAACTCGCTAGTGCCTGCAAGGCTTAAATCCGGGTCAACCTCCTGATTTCAAGTCTGCCGTGCTATCCAACGGGCCATGTCAGCTACTTTAGTTATGATGAAAGGCTCGAGCTAGAACAGTTTAAAAACTCATTTATTCATTGTAGAAGACCTGGCAGCTAGTGTTGCCAAAATGGGGATAACAAATTTAACAAATGGCAATACCTGTTAATTTCAGAAGACGCTGGACTGGAATGCGTGATGGAGTTTATGGCAGGAGGCAACCTGGCGTCATATTTGGTGGAGCGTAAAAAAAAACAGGCTACTAACCCAATCCCAGCTGCAGATATTCTAGACAGAAACCTAAAGATTCTTTGTGATATTGCCAAAGTGTGCAATTCTTTTATCTGCTTTATATATTTAGCATTGTGTGGTCTGAAGTAAGAATGTATATTTATGGTTTAAGTAAATGTATAATATATGAAATGTGAGTTTGTTGCTTTATTATATTTAAAAGTTTAGATTAAAAAGCTGAATATGTTTCTGATTTTAACCTATAAGGAGATAGTATTTCTAGAAATTACTGAACTGTGAGAATCATAACTCGTATGGTGTGTACGTACTAGAGAGCTATGAATCGTCGTTTTGGGCTTACCGGTAGAGTATTCCGTCCACAATTTCTGATGACATCATGTCAATCTAGACATTTTTAACAAGTAGAGTATATTTTCAGCCATGTTGCTTTGTTTTCCTCTATATCTCGCTGTCATCTAAAATCTCATACTGTATTTGGAAACTTAACTGAAAATGTCTGGTTGTCGTGTTATCCCGTGTGTTTTTGTGTCAGCTGTATGGGTGGGGATTAGTTTCCAAATACGGAATGAGATTTCAGATGACTGCAAGATATCTCGAGAGAAAAAGTAAACAACATGGCTGAAAACTACTGAAAATATGCACTATTTACAAAATTTGACAAGATCGGTGGGATGTCTTTCTTTTTTGTGACTTTTTAGCTCGACTATTCGAAGAATAAGCGAGCTTATATAATCATCCCTAGCACAACCAAATTTGGCCATGGGCTTCCTTATAGCATTATCTTAAGGGCTGCATAAGCAATTTTTGTTCCTGTAACCCATGGGCTCCCATGGAACCCAAATTATGATAGCCCATAAAATGTGTCCTATTTCACATCAAATATTGCATGTAAGCTGTGTTTACAAGTCTATATCTCTTACATTTCTTACCCTAGCACAACCAAATTTGGCCTTGAGCTTCCTTATAGCATTATATTAAGGGTTGCTTAAGAATATTTATTCCTGTAACCCCTGGGCTCCCATGGAACCCAAATTATGATAGCCCTTAAAATGTGTCTATTTCACATCAAATTTTGCATGTAAGCTGTGTTTACAGGTTTATATCTCTTACATTTCTTCTTCTTAGCTGAACTGAATTTGGGAATTGGTTTCCTTATAGTATGTTGTAAAGGGTTGCGTAAGTAATTTTGTATTCTGCAAATAAATTCTGGGCTCCCATGAACCCAAATTGTGAGGGCCCATAAAATGTGCAATAAAGGCAGATCTAGGTTTGCATGTAAGCATGTATATATCTATAATTTTGGTTTGGGATTTCTTATAGCATTATGCATCTTATATTCATACTTAACCAATATTGGCTCCCCCGCCCCCACTGCGCTTCACACTTCTTATTTTTTACATATATCTGTGTTGTTTTAGTCAATTCTTACACATAGCTTCTTATATATCCTCCCCCCTACCCCGCCTCTCCCCTCTCCCCCCACTACCCTTACTCGAAACTCTTTTTTTTTTTTTTTTTTACATATTTCTGTGTTGTTTTAGTCAATTCTTACACATAGCTACTTACACATATATGTTGCCCCCCCGCCTCTCCCCCACGACCTTCCCCCCGCCCCCCCCCCCCCCCCCCCCCCTATTCCCACACTCAAACTCAATATATTTTCTTTTTTTACATATTTCTGTGTTGTTTTTGTCAATTCTTACACATGTTGCCCACCCCTGCCTCCCCCCCCCCCCCCCCCCCCCCCACCTCTCCTACCCCCACTTGAAACTGGATTTTTTTATTATTTTTTTTACATATTTCTGTGTTGTTTTGGTCAATTCTTACACATAGCTATGTTGTGCCCAATCCCCATAGTCGAGCTGCGCTGTTGAAATATGACGGATGTTTATGAGGCATTGCGTGATGTCTTCAGAGACCACTGAGAAATTGAGTATGGGGGTCATTACGGGTTCCTACACAAAGTTCAAAGCAAAGGAATCATTGCTCTGTGGTAGAAGCACATACCATAAGAGTCAAAATTTGCAAATCTTCTTTATATTTTCAGGGATTACATTACTTGTTTTCAAACAATATTGTTCACTGTGATTTGACGGCAGTGAATATTTTGTTGACTGCTGACCTGCAAGCAAAAATTTGCGACTTTGGATGGGCAAAAATCTTGGAGAATGGCGAGGAAAACCTTTCCTACAGAAGAAATAAGGCACAGTTTAAAGTTTGTTGGTAGGTACATATTTTACGCCCCATACCAACGGCACCAATATAGTCAGGGGAACATATAGTGTTACCCTTGTCCATCCATTGGTGTATCACACCTCGATTAAGGATTCTCATTACTAATTGGTCCCTTTCTAAGTCACCGAAATCCCTACACTTCAAACATCGAAATCAGTTTAAATACTCGTTCTGACCGAAAATAGGTCACCACTACCGGATCTTGACCGTTTTACATTTCAGTGATTGCGGTTGAGGTTTCTCATGAGGTCTGTTTCTAAGTCACTGATAGCCGTTTACCCTTGAGATATATAATTATATATAATTATATAATATACAGGTTTATTTTCAGAAGTAGGTCACTTTGAATGACCTTGACCTACTTTTACTCTCTTCAGTGATTCTGGTTTATGTGTTGGGCCTCTGTGGCCCAGTGGATAGGAACGTACATTTATGTAAAAAGTAAAGGTATAAATATGAAATGTCAGTTTGTTGCCTTATTGTGTTGCCTGCGTAACATGGCAGACACTTAGGGATCACTTTGTCTGTCTGAATCTGAAGGTCAAAGGTTTGGATCTCACTGGTGTCACTGGTTTGCATTTATATCTCCTTAGGCAAGACACTTCCCATATCAGATTGGTTCATAAATGGGTGGTACCAGAGTCTGTTCTCTGAGCAAAGAACCATAGGAATCTATTAAATAGTAACAGTAGCCATGGTATATTCCTATGTATCTTCACCCACTCTCTGGGGCTGCTCAAAATCACCTAAACAATGCGTTGACGAGCCGTTAAACGGCAATTCATTTCAGTTTGGGGTAATGTTTTCTTAAGGTCGGTTTGTAATTCACATATAGCCCTGCACTCTTCGTACACATCTACATGAGTACTACGCTTTCAGACCAAAAGTAGGTCAACACCACCAACTTGTTCAAACTTCATACACTGTATAACATCAGCATGAGTAATATACATTTCAACCAAAGTAGGTCACTGTGAATAACCTTGGCCTACTTTTTACTCTATTGTGCATTTCAGGGTGCCTAGACGGCGGAATATGAAACAAGATTTTTGTTTTACATTCTATATGTTTTCATACCTCCTGGAACTGTTTGCAATCTTGCCGTAGTTATCCGCTAAGGCTTCGCAAAGCCAGAATTCATTTTGACTCCACCATACATTCATGTTATTTATTGGCAGGCGAAAAAACAAAAGGGTGGCAGCGGAACATTCCATTTTTAGCTCGACTATTCGAAAAATAAGAGAGCTTATGTAATCGCGTCGGCGTCCCACATCAAGGTATGCTTGTAAGCTGTAAGTTTATATATTTCTTATCCTAGCACAACCAAATTTGGCCATGGGCTTCCTAATAGCATTATCTTAAGGGTTGCATGAGCAAATTTGGTTCCTGTAACCCATGGGCTCCCATGGAACCACTCAAAACTGGATATTTTTCATTTTATTTCTTTACATATTCTGTGTTCTTTTGGTCAATTTTTACAAATAGCTTCTTATACATATATGTTGCCCCACCTCTCCCTCCCCACACCCCCCACTCGAAATTTTTTTTTGGGATAGCGGTGTGTCACGTACCAAAATAAGGTCATTGTGACCTTGACCTGTGACCTCTGTCATAGAAAATGCTTGTCTGCGACCGTATTTTCAATACTATAACACTTAGAGATACCAAACTTGGTATGTGAATACATCTTGGGATAAGCGGTGTGTCGCGTACCAAAATAAGATCACTGTGACCTCTGTTATAGAAAATGCTTGTCCGGACTGTATTTTCAATACTATAACACTAGATATACCAAACTTGGTATGTGAATACATCTTGGGATAGCGGTGTGTCGCGTACCAAAATAAGGTCATTGTGACCTTGACCTTGATCTTTGACCTCCGTCATAGGAAATGTCTGGAAAATGCTTGTCTGGGCCGGTGGGGGGACTATGGATTTCCCTGCAATTCTTGATGCTCTTGTTTTAATTTTTTACATATTTCTGTGTTGTTTTGGTCAATTCTTACACATAGCTTCTTACACATATATCCCGCCACCCCCCACTCGAAACTCGATTTTTTTTTTTTTTTACATATTTCTGTGTTGTTTTGGTCAGTTCTACACATAGCTATGTTCGCCCCTCCCCTCACGTGTTGCCCCTCCCCTCACGCCCCCTCCGCTCCCCCACTCCCCACTCGAAACTGGAATATTTTTTTTTTTTTTTTTTTACATGTTTCTGTGTTGTTTTGGTCAATTCTTACACATAGCTATGTTAACCGCCCCACCACCCTCACGCCCCCTCTCCTCACCCCGCCCCCACACTTGATACTGGAATTTTTTTTAATTATATTTTTACATGTTTCTGTGTTGTTTTGGTCAATTCTTACACACAGCTATGTTGCCCCCAACCCCCCTCCCCTCAAGCCCGCCCCCACACTCGAAACTGGAATATTTTTTTATTTTTTTTTACATATTTCTGTGTTGTTTTGGTCAATTCTTACACATAGCTATGTTAACCGCCCCCCTCCCCTCACGCCCCCTCTCCTCCCCCCCCCCCCCCCCCCCCCACTCGAAACTGAAATAATTGTATTTTATTTGTATTTTTTACATATTTCTGTGTTGTTTTCAGTGGTCAATTCTTACACATATATGTTACCCCCCTCCCCCTCCCCCGCCTCTCTATTCGAAACAATACACATATAGCCATGCCGCCCCCAACCTTCCCCACACCCCACTCGAAACTATTATTTTTTTTACATATTTCTGTGTTGTTTTGGTCAATTCTTACACATATATAGCTACGTTGTGCCCCCTTTGTGAAGCATAACGGATGGCTATAGCAAGATTGTAAACAGATCCAATAGCGTCTATTTTAATTTTATCTAACCATATCGGGTTATGAACAGCAAGTAATAAAAAAAAAAGATTCATATTCGTCTAGGCACCCTGAAATGCACAGTAAGTCTTCATTGATTGTGGGTAAGGTTTTTTGCCAGTTAGCTCTGTTTCTAAGTCACAGCTGTACAGCTTCAAGATACATACACAATTATGCAAACAAGTGTATGGACTTATGATATCTAATAGTCTCACATCCTGGAAGATTCGGTGGTGTAAGATTCAAAATAATTGGTGCCTTGTGATGACGAGAAACATTTATCAATACATTTTAATATCAGTTTATGCAGGCCCTAATATATTTAAGTACCAAATACATGCATTCCATTTGCACTTCTGGTTCATTTAAAATGTTTCCATTAGCACTAAAAAATCATTTAAAATGGTTTCATTAGCACTAAAAATTCATTTAAATTGCATTCCATTTGCACTCAAAATGTATTTGAAATTCATTTGCAGTTTAAATTCATCTAAAAATCAGTCCATTAGGGATGTAAACTTATTTGAAATTTACATTCCGTTTGCTCTACAAATTCATTTGAATTGTGTCGATTTATATCCATGGTATGGAAGTGTTTCTAGATGGTACCCAGCATTCGAAAATGTCTTATTACCTGGTATTTTTTTGCAGGGCACCACCAGAAGTTTTTGATGGTGCAGAATACAACAGGTACACGGATATTTGGAGCTATGGGGTTGTATGCATGGAAGTGTTTCTAGATGGTGCCCAGCCTGAGCTGTCACCCGCCACTTCCTGCCTGCAGTAAGGAACAATTTTTAAGTGATTTTTGTGCAAGAATCAAAAAAGGTGAAAGGTACAAATGCCCACAAGAGTGTCCGGATGAAATTTACCGTACGATGCTCGAGTGCTGGAAGACAGAACCAAGTGAGAGGATCCTGTTCCGAGATTTGGTGAAATTCTTTACAAGGTAGTTTAAACATTATTATTATAAGATGCTTGAGTATCCATATTGTACCAAATATTAAAATTTAACCTAATGGAAAAAATCTGTTGTTAGATTGATGAGTGTTATTAATGTCACAGGGATAGAAAAATGTGCAGCCAGACCGGGGTTCGAACCCGGACCTGCGGACTATCGGTCCGATGCTGTTATAACTGAGCTAACCGGCCGGACAATGCAACATCAATCTACCTGTTGGATATCTGTGAACTGTGACAAACTCCCACTAAAGATTGAAATTCATTCTCGAATTTCCATGGGTACAGATAATCATTTGCATGTTTCTCGGAGTTTACTACTCATGTCAGGATTGCCGAACGTCACAGGGATAGAAAAATGTGCAGCCAGATGGGTTCGAACCTGGGACCTTCGGACTACCTTCCCGATACTCTACCGGTCTGGCTGCACATTTATGACAATTACTTCAAGATTGCAGTGTGTCCCTTTAAAATGAAATATTGGCAATACTAAATACAACAATTATGTTGAGTCAGTTTTTTGCATAAAGAAATGCTTTACATTTTATTTTCCATAAGTTATAATATTGAAGTTATTTGAAGAAAAATTATTTTCACTTGATATCTATAATTTCGAATAAGCTTCACTTTTCAAGGAGGTGGAGTGCTCCTGCACACACATCCATTGTCAGTGTGTACATCCATTGTCAGTGTGTTTTATTAGAAAGCAGAGCTACTATGCACGCATTCAGTGTGTTTTATTAGAAAGCAGCGCTACTATGCACACATCCAGTGTGTTTTTGAGTCGCCTTTTTGAAGAAAAGTGCGATACATAGGGATCACTTTGTCGTCTGTCCGTCCATCAGTCTGTCACGAAAACTTAACGTTGGCTATAACTTTCTCATTTCTTAATATTTCTTCATCAAACTTTCAGTATATACTCATGACAACATCGACATAACCATACTAAAATATGAAGGTCAAGGTCACACTGAAGGTCATTATATGGGTTAAATACTCGTTTTTCTTCACGAAAACTTAACGTTGGTTATAACTTTCTCATTTCTTCATATTTATCATCAAACTTTCAATATATGCTCATCATGGCAACACCGACATGACCATACTAAAATATAAAGGTCAAGGTCACACTGAAGGTTATTATATGGGTTAAATACTCTTTTTTTTCTTCCCGAAAACTTAACTTTGGTTATAACTTTCTCATTTCTTGATATTTCTTCATCAAACTTTCAATATATACTCATCATGATAACTTCGACATGACCATACTAAAATATAAAGGCCAAGGTCACACCGAATGTAATTTTATGGGTTAAATACACATTTTTTCTTCATGATAACTTAACGTTGGCTATAACTTTCTCATTTATTGATATTTCTTCATCAAACGTTCAATATATACTCATGACAACACCGACATGACCATGCTAAAATATAAAGGTCAAGGTCACACTGAAGGTCATTATATTGGTTAAATACTCATTTTTTCTTCACGAAAACTTAACGTTGCCTATAACTTTCTCCTTGTTATACTGACAAAGCGCTGACAGGCGACACACGTGTTCCACGGAACACCCATCTAGTATTAGAAAGCAAAGCTGCTGTGCACGCATCTAGTGTTTTTAATAGAAAGCAGAGCTGCTGCGCACGCATCCAGTGTGTTTTATTAGAAAACAGAGCTGCTGCGCACGCATCCAGTGTGTTTTATTAGAAAGCAGAGCTGCTGCGCACGCATCCAGTGTGTTTTATTAGAAAACAGAGCTGCTGCGCACACATCCAGTGTGTTTTATTAGAAAACAGAGCTGCTGCGCACACATCCAGTGTGTTTTATTAGAAAGCAGAGCTGCTGCGCACGCATCCAGTGTGTTTTATTAGAAAACAGAGCTGCTGCGCACGCATCATCCAGTGTGTTTTATTAGAAAACAGAGCTGCTGCGCACACATCCAGTGTGTTTTATTAGAAAACAGAGCTGCTGCGCACGCATCCAGTGTGTTTTATTAGAAAACAGAGCTGCTGCGCACACATCCGGTGTGTTTTCTTAGAAAGCAGAGCTGCTGCACAGGCATCCAGTGTGTTTTCTTAGAAAGCAGAGCTGCTGCACAGGCATCCAGTTTTCTTAGAAAGCAGAGCTGCTGCGCACACATCCAGTGCGTTTTCTTAGAAAGCAGAGCTGCTGCGCACGCATGCAGTGTGGCTCAATACAAAATGTATATTCCGCTGTCAGAAAATACAATGACGATAGTTGTCTGTTGCAATTCTTTATCATTATCACAACACATTTGGTAACTCACTTGCGAATACATCACCTGAGGTGAATACAAATTCATAACAGAAAGTAGACACTTTCAACATCGGAACTGCCATTTGTAGTGTTTCTCATTCACAAGCACAACCAACCTTGCATATGTTATGTCTTCTGCACCAAAGTACACCAGTAAATCGGCAAATCTATTGAAATTAATTTATCCTTTGCAATTGCAGAAAATATATTACGATATGTATCGCGATACAGTCTCCTGTATAGCAATGTATCGCGATACATTTTTTGGATGCAATACCCAGCACTAGAATTGATTCACACTTCATGGACTCTGCCATAAACTACTAGTTTGTAGAAACCGAATGAACACTGAAAAAATGTGAATAAATTCTTAAATAATTACATACTGCAGTTTAACAATAGCACAAAAGTTAAATATATACTCGGTACATTTAAAAACCCAACTTTTTGGATTTTGGATTTTTAGCTCTACTGGCCAAGGGCCAGCAGAGCTTATGGGATGGTGTGTTGTCCGTCTTCCGTCGTCCGTCGTCCGGTGTCCGTCGTCCGTCGTCCGTTAACTTTTCTTCAAACGACTTCTCCTCAGAAACCGCTTGGCTAATTTTGACCAAACTTCACATGGATGATCCTTAGATGAATGCTTTTTAGATTTGTTAAAATTAGGTCAGCACTACATCCAAGATGGCTGCCATTACCATATATGGTCGAAACCTTAAAAAATCTTCTTCTCCAGAACCGCTGGACAGATTTCAACAGTTTTTCTTTTAAAATGATCGCCAACGCCTAGACTATCAAGATTGTTCAAATAAAGTCCCCGGGGTCAAAAATGGTCGTGCCCCGGGGGTCCAAAATTTGTATATTGAGGTTTTGCATGTTTTTCATATAGACATGTAGGAAACAACTTTAAAAAATCTTCTTCTCTGAAACCACAAGGCACAGAGCTCTCATGTTTTACATGTAGCATCAGCTTATGGTCCTCTACTAAGTTTATTCAAATGGTGACCCTGGGGTCAAATTTGTCCCCGCCCCGGGGGTCACAGTTTTACATAGACTTATATAGGATTTTTTTTTTAAAAATCTTCTTCTCAGAAACTACAACAGTCAGAGGTTTGATATTTTGCATTTACTATAAGCTTATGGTCCTTTACCAAGTTTGTTCAAATGGTGACCTTAGGGTCACATTTGGCCCCGCCCCAAGGGTCACATGTTTTACATAGACATGTATAGGGAATTCTTCAAATGACTTCTCGTCAGAAACCGCTTGGCTAATTTTGATCAAACTTCAAATGGATGATCCTTAGATGAATGCTTTTTAGATTTGTTAAAATTAGGTCAGCGCTACATCCAAGATGGCTGCCATTACCATATATGGTCGAAACCTTAAAAAATCTTCTTCTCAAGAACCGCTTGACAGATTTCAACAGTTTTTCTTTTAAAATGATCTTCAACGCCTAGACTATCAAGTTTGTTCAAATAAAGTCCCCGGGGTCAAAAATTACCGTGCCTCGGGGGTCCAAAGTTTGTATATTGAGGTTTTGCATGTTTTTCATATAGACATATAGGAAACAAGAGGCCCAAGAGGGCCTGTGGACGCTCTACTGGCTAATATGGCTCTTATGACATCAATGAAGCGAGTGACTATCGTCTTAAAGAGGCAAAATATAGCATTTTTAACTATATCAAGAGCAGTAACTCTGTCATTACTGGTCCGATCTGGCTGGTTTTCCAAGTTGGCCAGTAGAGATAATAAAAAATAAAAAATAAAAAAATAAAAATTAAAATAAAAAAAAAATATATATATATATATATAAAAAAAAAAAATAAAAAAAAATCGAAAAAAAAAATTAAAAAAAATAATAATCAAAAAAAAAGAAAATAAAAAAAATAAAAAATAAAGAAATTAAAAAATTTAAAACAAGCATTGATGTAAAACTGTGACCCCCGGGGCGGGGCCAGATGTGACCCCAGGGTCAGCATTTGAACAAAATTGGTAAAGGACCATCAGCTTATAGCAACAGCAAAATATTAAACCTCTGGCTCTTGCAGTTTCAGAGAAGAAGATTTTTTGAGTTTTTCCCTATACATGTCTATGTAAAACATGTGACCCTTGGGGCGTGACCAAATGTGACCCCAGGGTCACCATTTGAACAAACTTGGTAAAGGACCATAAGCTTATAATAATTGTAAAATATCAAACCTCTGGCTCTTGTAGTTTCCGAGAAGAAGATTTTTAAAAAAAAAAATCCTATATAAGTCTATGTAAAACTGTGACCCTCGGAGCGGGGACAAATTTGACCCCAGGGTCACCATTTAAACAACCTTAGTAGAGGACCATAAGCTGATGCTACATGTAATATATGAGAGCTCTGTGCCTTGTGGTTTCAGAGAAGATTTTTTAAACTTTTTTCCTATATGTCTATATGAAAAACATGCAAAACCTCAATATACAAACTTTGGACCCCCGGGGCACGGCCATTTTTGACCCCGGGGACTTTATTTGAACAAACTTGATAGTCTAGGCGTTGACGATCATTTTAAAAGAAAAACTGTTGAAATCTGTCAAGCGGTTCTGGAGAAGAAGGTTTTTTAAGGTTTCGACCATATATGGTAATGGCAGCCATCTTGGATGTAGCGATGACCTAATTTTAACAAATCTAAAAAGCATTCATCTAAGGATCATCCATTTGAAGTTTGATCAAAATTAGCCAAGCGGTTTCTGACGAAAAGTCGTTTGAAGAATTCCCTATACATGTCTATGTAAAACATGTGACCCTTGGGGCGGGGCCAAATTTGACCCTAAGGTCACCATTTGAACAAACTTGGTAAAGGACCATAAGCTTATAGTAAATGCAAATTATGAAACCTCTGGCTGTTGTAGTTTCTGAGAAGAAGATTTTTTAAAAAAAAATCCTATATAAGTCTATGTTATACTGTGACCCCCGGGGCGGGGACAAATTTGACCCCAGGGTCACCATTTGAATAAACTTAGTAGAGGACCATAAGCTGATGCTACATGTAATACACGAGAGCTCTGTGCATTGTGGTTTCAGAGAAAAAGATTTTTTAAAGTTGTTTCCTACATGTCTATATGAAAAACATGCAAAACCTCAATATACAAATTTTGGACCCCCGGGGCACGGCCATTTTTGACCCCGGGGACTTTATTCGAACAATCTTGATAGTCTAGGCGTTGGCGATCATTTTAAAAGAAAAACTGTTGAAATCTGTCCAGCGGTTCTGGAGAAGAAGATTTTTTAAGGTTTCGACCATATATGGTAATGGCAGCCATCTTGGATGTAGCGCTGACCTAATTTTGACAAATCTAAAAAGCATTCATCTAAGGATCATCCATGTGAAGTTTGGTCAAAATTAGCCAAGCGGTTTCTGAGGAGAAGTCGTTTGAAGAAAAGTTAACGGACGACGGACGGACGACGGACAACACACCATCCCATAAGCTCTGCTGGCCCTTGGCCAGTAGAGCTAAAAAGTTTAAAAAATCTTCTTCTCTGAAACCACAAGGCACAGAGCTCTCATGTATTACATGTAGCATCAGCTTATGGTCCTCTACTAAGTTTGTTTAAATAGTGACCCTGGGGTCAAATTTGTCCCCGCTCCGAGGGTCACAGTTTTACATAGACTTATATAGGATTTTTTTTTTAAAAATCTTCTTCTCGGAAACTACAAGAGCCAGAGGTTTGATATTTTACAACTATTATAAGCTTATGGTCCTTTACCAAGTTTGTTCAAATGGTGACCCCAGAATGGTGACCCTGGGGTCACATTTGGTCACGCCCCAAGGGTCACATGTTTTACATAGACATGTATAGGGAAAAACTTAAAAAATCTTCTTCTCTGAAACTGCAAGAGCCAGAGGTTTAATATTTTGCTGTTGCTATAAGCTGATGGTCCTTTACCAATTTTGTTCAAATGCTGACCCTGGGGTCACATCTGGCCTCGCCCCGGGGGTCACAGTTTTACATCAATGCTTGTTTTAAATTTTTTAATTTCTTTATTTTTTATTTTTTTATTTAATTTTTTTTTGATTATTTTTTTTTTTTTCATATTTAATTTTTTTATTTTTTTTTTTCGATTTTTTTTTTTTTTATTATGATTTTTTTTTTGAATTTTTTTTTTTATTTTTTTTTTATTTTTTTTATTTTTTCGATTTTTTTTCATATTTTTATTTTATTTTATTATCTCTACTGGCCAACTTGGAAAACCAGCCAGATCGGACCAGTAATGACAGAGTTACTGCTCTTGATATAGTTAAAAATGCTATATTTTGCCTCTTTAAGACGATAGTCACTCGCTTCATTGATGTCATAAGAGACATATTAGCCAGTAGAGCGTCCTCAGGCCCTCTTGGGCCTCTTGTTTTAGTCTACTGTTTTTTTGTTCAAATCAAGATTGTATTTAATGTTTGTATACATTGAGTCTCTTTGTTTAATGATAAACAGTTGCATAAGATTTGCTGGACTTCTTCCAGCTAAAACACATTTTGCATGAGGACTTCAATACAACTCTAAAATTAAAAAATACTGAGTGTTGCATTTTCAGATGTACTGAGTGTACTTTTGAGTAAATGTCAACAGATTTAGGTGCTCTTTTAGACTGTCTTATAAATATCTACCTTTCACTACAGGTACTTGGAGAAGACAAATATTGCTGAGTCAAGTTGAGAAATACTTCCAGCAGGGCAGACTGGTAATTAGACTTTCAGCTGGTTTCCTGGTGGGGCAATCTGGTAATCAGGTCGAGCTGAGAAAGTCTTTCAGCTGGTTCCCTGTCAGGGCAGACTGGTAATCATACTTTCAGTTGGTTCCTGGATGCGGTAAACTGGTATAAATCAGAACTGAAAATCAGTTAGAAACATGTTTTGTCCTCATCAGGTCCTTTTGTTACTTCCTACATCAAGACCTACAATTACGCAATCATCTGCCATCGTTCATGCCATCATAAGCCACCAAGAGTGTTTAATGTATCAGCTTTTTAACCTGTACAATACAATTTAGTCTATATAAAGGCAAGCTTTAGTACATGTATTATAACAGTAGGAATGCTGGAAATAGAACCTGATTCTTCTGTTTTTTGTACCATATAGCGCTATTCCATTAAAACATACTCAGGACCCCAGGAATGCAATTTAATAAACATCTATGGGTGAACCCAATTTTCTGAATTTTGGTTCTTTAAACTCAATTTTGCATCTATGGGTGGGTGTTGTTTTCCTGGGGTCCCGTATATGTTTTAATGGAAGAACCATAAACAGTGATCAACAAGATGAACAATTATACACCTTAAGAAATGAGATCTACATGTACATTAACATATCTATTTAAATAATCTCCGCCTGATATAGGTTTGGGCAGATTAGGCCAAATAAAGTGCCCGTTAGTGATTAACCGATTTTGTTTGCGTGTTTAATTCATGCTCATAACGTCGAAATTTGCGTGACGTCATTGTTGATGGACCAGTTACACTTTTTTGACGTCCCTTGCTGCTTATCGTAAGTTGAAAATATGTTTATTGAAAGCCTCATAGAATCTCTGAAAATCTCGTTTGGGGCGATTTCAAACATCGTTTTCCCCCAGACCTGGTTCTGAATCCGCATAGCATAGCGTGGAAATCGGAAGTGGTCCAGGAGACCGCGGCTAGTTTTTAAAATGTCAGTGTGTGTTTGTTTGTGTGAGCAATTGTACATACAGTATTAATTGGCTATTTTGTTGTTGATGTCATTTTTACCTTTCCTGATCAGAGATCAGCAGAGCTTATGCCGTGGTGCGGCGTTCGTCGTCCATCCGTCCGTCCGTTTGTCTGTCCGTAAACTTTTTATTGTAGCGACTACTCCTCTGAAACTACTGAATGGATTTTCATGAAACTTTACAGAAATGTTGCCCATGAAGTCTAGTTGATCCTAGCAAAAATTCATGTTGATGTGAAATCCACGATGGCCGCCAAATCAAAAAAATAGATTTTTAAAAAACAAATTTGTAGCGACTACTTCTTGAAAACTCTAAGTGATATTGATATGGGACTTTTTCTAAAATGATCAGCATGACATGATGTTGGTCCTTGTCGAAAATCGTTTTGATTCGACGTTAAACATGGCTGCCAGCGGCCATCTTTCTTTACATAGAGTTATTTAGTAAAAACTTGTAGCGACTACTTCTCTGAAACTACTCGACGGATTTCCATGAAACTTCACAGGAATGTTGCTCTTGATGTCTAAATGATCCTAGCAACATTTCAGATTGGTCGGAAATTCAAGATGGCCGCCACAGCTAAAAATAGATTTTCAAAAAAAAAGTTTGTAGCGAGTACTTCTTGAAAACTATAAGTGATATTGATATGGGACTTTCTCTAAAATGATCAGTATGGAATGATGTTGATCCTTGTCAAAAATTATTTTGATTTTGACGTTAAACATAGCTAGTGGCCATTTTTGTTTACATAGAGTTATAATGAAAACTTGTAGCGACTACTCCTCTGAAACTACTGACGGATTTTCATGAAACTTCACTGGAATGCTGATCTAGCTATCAAAAACCTATCAGTAGAGCTGCAAGGTCATTGACCTCTTGTTATATTTTCGATAATTGCATTATTTAACGATGTCTGACAGTATACTTAGGGTAACAGGACTAGTTCCGTTCAAGTACCTCAAACAATGCATTCTGTTTGCATTGCATTTTTGTAAATCAGTTTTCAAAATGCATTCATTTGTATTCTTGAATGCATTCAGTGTTAATAAACGTCTGCTGTCACGTATATGATAACTGAATGCTGATAATGTTCAGTTTTTAGCTCGACTGATCAGAGATCAGCAGAGCTTATGCCGTGGTGCGGCTTCCGTCCTCTGTCCGTCTGTCCGTAAACTTTTTTTTGTAGCGACTACTCCTCTGAAACTACTGAATGGATTTTCATGAAACTTTACAGAAATGTTGCCCATGAAGTCTAACTGATCCTAGCAAAAATTCATGTTGATGTGAAATCCAAGATGGCCGCCAGATCTAAAAATAGGTTTTTAAAAAACAAGTTCGTAGCGACTACTTCTTGAAAACTATAAGTGATATTGATATGGGACTTTTTCTAAAATGATCAGCATGACATGATGTTGGTCCTTGTCGAAAATCGTTTTGATTCGACGTTAAACATGGCTGCCAGTGGCCATCTTTGTTTACATAGAGTTATATAATGAAAACTTGTAGCGACTACTCCTCTGAAACTACTTGACGGATTTTCATGAAACTTCACAGGAATGTTGCTCTTGATGTCTTATTGATCCTAGCAAAATTTCAGTTCGGCAGGAAATTCAAGATGGCCGCCACGGCTAAAAATAAATTTTCAAAATACAAGTTTGTAGCGACTACTTCTTGAAAACTATAAGTGATATTGATATGGGACTTTTTCTAAAATGATCAGCATGACATGATGTTGGTCCTTGTCAAAAATTGTTTTGATTCAACGTTAAACATGGCTTCACGGCCATCTTTGTTTACATAGAGTTATTTAGTAAAAACTTGTAGCGACTACTCCTTTGAAACTACTTGGCGGATTTTCATGGAACTTTACAGGAATGTTGCTCTTAATGTCTAATTGATCCTAGCAAAATTTCAGATCGGCCAGAAATAGATTTTTAAAAAAGAAGTTTGTAGCGACTACGTCTTGAAAACTATAATTGATATTGATATGGGACTTTTTGTAAAATGATCAGCATGACATGATGGTTATCCGAGTCAAACATTATTTTGATTCGACGTTAAACATGGCTGCCAGTGGCCATCTTTGTTTACATAGAGTTATATGATGAAAACTTGTAGCGACTACTCCTCTGAAACTACTTGACGGATTTTCATGAAACTTCACAGGAATGTTGCTTTTGATGTTTAACTGATCCTAGCAAAATTTCAGGTCTGCCGGAAATTCAAGATGGCTGTCATGGCTAAAAATAGATTTTCAAAATACAAGTTTGTAGCGACTACTTCTTGAAAACTATAAGTGATATTGATATGGGACTTTTTCTAAAATGATCAGCATGACATGATGTTAATCCTTGTCAAAAATTGTTTTGATTCGATGTTAAACATGGCTGTCAGCGGCCATCTTTGTTTACATAGAGTTATATAATGAAAACTTGTAGCGACTATTCCTCTGAAACTACTTGACGGATTTTCATGAAACTTCACAGGAATGTTGCTCTTTATGTCTAATTGATCCTAGCAAAAATTTAGGTCGGCCGGAAATTCAAGATTGCCGCCACGGCTAAAAATAAATTTTCAAAAACAAGTCTGTAGCGACTACTTCCTGAAATCAAAATCAATCAGTAGAGCTTCAAGGTCATTGACCTCTTGTTATTTACCCTGTGGCAGAAGGCCTTTTGGCAAGCATAAAACTGCATGCTTGTGTTTAAATGCAGAATGGAAAAATGCATTTGAAATTTTGATGTCAGATGTGTAAAATTTGAATTAACCACATGTTCTCGATGTAAATGGAGAGTGAGCCTGGCATGTTCATTCCTGTTAGGCGCCAGTGTTGGTGCGCCTTAAAACCCAATTCAGTTGAATGGAATTGTGTGTAAAATGCTTAAATTAATCTTGGTACGTAACCTAGATAGAACATATTGCCATTCAAAATGATTTGCCTTGTATTTACAAGGGGTGATATTTTCTGCTCTTTCATTATCTTTTTTTCCTAATAATTTGTGCCGCCCTATTGAATTCATGCTGTTAAATTAACATAAAAACACAACTTATAATAATGTGTACTTTAGCGCATGTCCGAATTTTATTCAATTATTGCCAAAGATTTCTTTCTGTCTACAAAACTCAAGAAAACAAAGCTACCAGAAATGAGCATAAAATAAGTACTGGTAAGCCTGTTGCAATTAAATCTTTTGATACAACAAAATCTTACTAGCATATGTGCTTACTTTTGCTGCTTTTTTTTTTTTTATATAAAAAAATGAAACTGGTCAAGTCTATTTCTCACTCGTTGCCATTTAAATATTAAAAATACTAAAGCCATTTGACAGATCAGATTTACACATTTCTCACTAGGGACCTCTTTTTGGATAAGCCAATCAGAAAGCACAAATTCAATAGGGAGCTTCTGGAAGATTTAGATCAGATGACATGGCCTACATTGAGCCAGATTTTTCACTTTCTCTTTGACATTTAAAGGTTATTTGATGATAGTGTATAGTTATTGAAATGGTTATCTAGTTATATATTCAAATATTATACCTCATTTGCATATTCCACTCTTTGTTTAATGTGACGTCATCCGGTCCATAAAGTTGCATATTGACCGGGCGCCCGGTCCGATAGTTATATTAACGGACGTGTGAAAAAAACGACGTCAAAATAAATCATAAAACGTATTGATTTAATTTGTTGGTCAGATTCGGTATAATATAACAAATAATGTATGGTGCTTCGGTCCATATGAAGTTTATGGACTGGGCAGTCAGACCTAGAACGTTATATGGACCTCAGCTCAGCTTCGCTTCGGTCCATATAACATATTAGGTCTGACTGCCCAGTCGTTAAACTTGCATATGGACAACAGCACCATACATTATCTGTTAATTAATGTTTTTATACCTGTAATGTGCATGCGTAGACCGATCTGTTAAGTGGCATGAATTTACAGGAGAAGGGCATATGTGTCGACAATTAAGAATAGAAAATATCATTATTTGTCAATGTTATCTTCGACTTGTAGACCCTCGTGAATGGCATGATGTACTCCCAGAACTGTAAATCTGTTTGTTTGCTTGTTCATATGGTGTTTTACGCATTTTCAACAAATGTATTGTTATATGACGGTCGATTTTTTTGTGATGGAGGCAGATCACCCACTTTTTCTGGGTAGAACCAGTACTAGTATACACCTCCCGTCATCCGTAAGACACTTCCCCACTTACAAGTCGAGCTCCCAGTGGGATTCGAACCCGCAGCGGTGAGAGGCGAGAAGGTTTAATACGCAACATTGTTAACCCTTCGGCCACGGAGACGCTTTAATTCTTGTGCCTAAAACGAGGTATGATTCATAAAAGTCGAGAACATGCAATTACTAAATGCTATGATCATTGTCTGCATTAAAATTGTGTTGTTTATTTTGTGTTAATAAAAATGCACTCAACGTTTATTTTGTGTTAGTACATAGATCGTGCTTTGCGCGTTCTGTGTGCGTTCATTCTGTGTTCATTATTTGTTTGTTCTGCATTCAAGTTACGTTTATTTGAATGGAACTGGGGCTGTACACGTATATAGGAATGAGGGTTAGGAGGAATGAGTTTAATACTCTGATATGTGTTTTACATCATCATGCGTGGCATTATCGTATAGATACTCAGATAAGTAAATTCTTGTCAGACAAGTAGGGAAGCAAATTGTTCTAGGATTTATAATCCAGTATGTGCCATGTGTACTGACAATATGAACAATTTATGGCACCAATATGAAAAGCTTTATTTTTGTGTGGATTATTAAATATACTTATTTATGACATACTTGCCTATAAATATATTGTTTTTAAATATACGATACGACATAGACCTAGCTTGTCACATAAATAACGATTTAGTTGCCGGGCAATAAATCTTTATCATACGGTTGAAATAAAGGGTAAAAAATGTCATATCCTGGAAATAACCGAATGTTCTTTCCGATTTGGGTCGGGGCAGATTCGTATCACCTCGACTCTTACCGGAGTGATACGGTAATTACCGATTATTTACAATTGCATACTATTTATCACGCTTATGGTTTGTCGTCTGCATTTCATTTGTTGCTTCCATCTTGTTTTCGTGCCAGATTATTGATTATAGAATCATTATCCGTGGATGAAATAACCACTTATGACCATTCATTTTCTTGATTAGACAATTTCAATTTCAATGGCATTCATTTTAAATGAAGTTCAGAAAAAATAAAGTTTGTGTACCTGGAACACATCAGAATGGACTAGATCTATTTATAACATAAATTTGTTATCCCTGAAAAACAGTGTAGTGAGTTGGCTGAAGTTGACAGTTCAACAAAGTCATTGCTGAAGTATATGATAGACAGAATAAAAAATGTTAACGTGCTAAAAGTTACCGACCCTCGACTCATATCAGCACTCGAGCTAAAGCTCTCGGGCTGATATGGCGTCTCATGTCTTACTTTAAAACATCCATGTGGATAAATTGAATTTAGTTATGGTCAAATATTTAGATTTTTCATTCAGAGAGTTCTAGTCCCCTTTAATTTCACCTGCTGATTATCTCAACATCTGGGAAATTTATAACTAACGAACGGATGTGAAAGTTATGAATATGGACATTAGACCTGAGTATACTAATACCATTATATTTAATATTTAAAACAAGGCTGGAATCTTTAGACAAACACATTTTTCCAGATTTGTTTTTATTTATTTTTTATATATATAGTAATCCCACTATCCGGATTCTGT
>JAWPHD010023894.1:0-20809 GCA_037043455.1 Cyrtodaria siliqua
CAAAAAAAAAAAGAGGAAATATTACAATCAAACAACAAATATTTTTATTCAAATGATAATTTTATTAGAGTTGTTAAGCATCTAATCTGGATCCAAACTGTTTGCAAAAGTTATCAAGAAATTGCCTTAGTACAAAAATGGCATAATATATGCGAACAATGTATATAAAAAAATATATCTAAAAACAGATCTTTTTCCTACCTACCTACCCTAACTTTTTGACAGGGTGAAACCAGAAACACACACATTTTTTTTAGGCCTTATTATGCACGAGTGGGCAATGAGTTCAACCACATAAAGTGATACTTTTTTGTTGTTGTACCGTAATTTAATTCCATTAAAACATCTATTTAGTAAATATTAAATAATGGTGGTTGTGTAATGTTTGTCAACATATTTATTTTGTTCATTATAAGCTAAAAATTGCGGCAAATGTCCCTTTAAGGGTCTTTTTGTTTGTTTGCAATTGTAATTCTCTTAGCTACATTTCTCGCCTATGTTTGCCAGCGTCTTGAGTTTGTGTACGCTAGTAAAGGCTTCAGAGAGGGAAAATTTGTTTCTGAGTTACTCGTCCTACGTAATATTTGAATTGTTAAAGAATTTATCTGAATTTTTACTTGCCCTGTATTAATGAGCACTCGTCAATGGCGAGCGGATGAGTGGAATTTTCATGTCGACCTGGACCTTTTCTGTAATACCGGATTACCTAACAGTACACAGTTACAAAACAAAAACTCGAAGGGCAGCAACAAAATTATTATAAAAAAATCATATTTATCAAGGCTAAAGGCCTGCATTTCCAGTGATTTTGTTACCTCTGAGTCCTGCTTCTAGGACTAATAATATTTGCTAAGGACTCACAATTAAAAAACATGTGCATCCACAGGACGCATAGAAATACCATCGAGGATTCCCATAGTTCTATTTATAATGGCGTGCGCCTGGGGTATATATCCCAGCAGTAGAAAGCCACTCTAACCAATTATACAAGGTTGCACAAGTTTGTTAATTTTGATTTGTTCTTTCGGTTTATTTTGACAGACAATCACATGTTCTTCCGGTAAATGCTGAGCGTTTACAGAGCACTGATAAAAATCCACAAAAGAAAATATGTAAAAATGACGAAATAGACTGATCTTAAGTACATGTACAGAATATTCGGTTGATCTGGGGTTGTTCTGCTGTTGCTCTTTCTAAATGTTTGAACATCAGCAAAAGTAGTAAATTCAGACGATATATGTTTGGGACACCATTTAAGGTCCTCTTTGGTCTTTAAAATTATGGGACTATCAATATTAATGATCAACTATTATTTTATCCCCTATCCTGAAAGTCAGGAGCTCTCTGTACTGCATATATAAAAATAATTTGTAAAATAAAATCAACAAGTTGTTTCCTATCATAATGACAAAATCAGCATGTCAGTCTAGGGAAATTATCAAATAGTTTTGGGTTTTAAGGAGAAAAAAATAGTACTTGGCTGAAAAATCACACGTATATAGATCATTGTGTATTTCAGTTACATTTGCGGCAGGTGATGGAGAGGCCACTCAGCATTTGGAGATGGGCAAACAAATGTTGGCTGCTGGAAATCTTATAGAAGCTCTGTCTCATTTTGACTTAGCTGTTGGTAGGTACATTTTGTATTTAGTTTTAATATGCCATAATCAGGGATGACTTTTAAGTTGAATTTTATTATTGGGGTAGTATCGTTATACCTGGAAATGCTTGTATGCGATAGTGTCTTACTAGTTACCGCTATTGTATTGCGATCGTATTGACATTTACACTCGAAATGTGAATACTGGGCATGCCTTCATCAGCTCTGTATAACAAAGTTCGAGGGCCGTGGTTCGACCCGTCATTTAAACAGGTTAAAAGAAGGTCATCTCAACTTTTTGTCGATGCATTGCTATCGAGACTAGCACAATCACAATGTATCATATGCATGGTTACACTTATAGTCACAATAAACTACAGTACACTACTGTTGAATATTGGGACTAGTACTAGTCTGATGCATGGTTACACATAGTCACAATAAACTACAGTACACTACTGTAACAGTACACTACTGTTACAGTACTAAAATTGTTAAATGTTGAGGGTATCTAATATTACACAACAGTCCGCAGCGTTTTTCTAGTAGTGGAGTCACTGTCTCTTCATCAAAAGGTTGTCAGTTCAAGATTACTCAAAGGAACATAATGCTTGCGACCTTAACCCGCTAAGCACTATAATAGCCTTTGCGTCCATTGTAAACAGGATTCTCTAAGAGCACATATATGATGGCGGGCCGCCACACTATCAGCACATAATACCACCATGCAGAACAAGCGCCGCCACGTTAAAACTTAAAAAAATAAATAAATTTAGCAAACTGACCAAAATGGGCCTGTGCAACTGTATGAATTGATTCAACAAACACCATAACCTAACCTGAATCTAGATCAGTTTGGTACTCTGTGGTCACATGCAGTTAAGTAATCAAGCAGATGCTTGCCATCCAGTCTTCAACAATAAAGCAAGCGCCTGAATCGTATTGACCGAACCGTATAGGGGAGGTAACTCTCCACCAATATCTGTGTGTCGATGTCAAAAGGGCATACAAAAACTGCAAAATAACGGATTTGCACTGCCGCCCTATAATTTCTAGACTTAGAGAACCCTGGTAAACCAAATCAGCCCCAGATCAGAGTTTACAGTGACTGGCTGCTGATCAGTCATTTCCCCCCAAAACACCCCTTTGTCACATAAATGGAATGGTATTAATTCAAAGAAAAAACAGTCCATTATATAATATGTAGGGGGTTAAGGGTTAAGCAAGTCACCCACTCCACTGCTTAGTCTGTGTATAAGACAAAAACAGAGAAATGTATTTGATGGTAAGAGTAGTGGGGGAGGGGTATTGTTAAGAAGAATAGCTCTAAGCATACATGTATTGTCATGGGGTTATATTTAAATGTCAGACTAGTTCGCTGCTGAAAACCCATCTATATTCACACTTTCAGACTTTGTGTCTTATAAATTTAAATTATAAAACAAATGTTTGTAAACAGTTCTTAGACACTAAAACTGGTTTTAGGAAATTTTATTTTAATTTGTTGTTTTGTTTCAGAGCGTGACCCTAACAATTACCTGACATATTTCCGACGCGCCACTGTATATTTAGCTCTGGGAAAATCCAAGTCAGCCTTGCCAGATTTAGACATGAGTATTCAACTTAGACCTGGATTTTCAGCTGTAAGTAAACGAGTTTGAATAAGTTGGTGAGGTTGTATGCACTGTTGTAGCCTGCAGTGGTTCGAGGCTATTTCAAAGTTGGCTTGCAATGATAGCTGTATTAAATGTATTATTAACAGTTAACAAATAAAGTGTATGTAAAAACTGCGAACAAGAGCTGATATTTGTTAAATCACACACACAGATTGGATTGGAATGAAACTTCACACATGTATTCTGTGTCAATAGATATTGTTTCATATTTTTTATCCTAACTGAAATAAAATGCACACAAAAAATATAACTTCAACAAAACATCAGTATTCAAAAGCTAGGTGGGGCTGAAAAGTAAAAATGTCTTGTGATTACAAAAAACGACTTCACCAGTGTGATATTGTTATCTTTGGCAAATTTTATGCATGGACTTCGTCTTGTGGTATAAATGGTTTATTCAGTTGAAATAGGGTGGATGTTTAGGCAGGCATCACATACTGTCTTCAGATACCTCACAAAAATACAGGTAGCAGAATAAAATGTTCTGTATTGGTTCTGTCACATGGTGAAGGTACAAACACCTTTGCTTTATAATGTTTGGCACGGGCAACTCAGACAGTGGTATACGTTTTCCACAAATTTGTTTTCAATGGGATAATTTCCCGTTGGATTAACCAACCTTTTTATTCTAATTCTGGATATTAACCAGGGGTGTCATTAACTTTTCAAGTAAGCTGTCCACAGAGCTGAGTATCTGGTTATTTTGATCGATATTTGTATAAAATTGTCTATTTGTTTATTGTTAAGATGTGACATATTATATTTTCAGGCGTTGACACAAAGAGGGAATGTTTATTTGAAGCAGGGACACTTGAATGCAGCTATGAGGGATTTTGAGCAAATTGTAAGTGTCTTAATACACGTGTCGTAATGTTGTTATTACCAACACATCTTTATTTTATTCTGTTGAAGGGTAGCCCCTTGTGGTTCCCAGGCAAGAATAGGGTAATGGTTATCCAGACGGGGGTAAAATCCCCGAATTTAGGTTAATTTTTGTCATGTTCATTAAAGGTCTTCATCGTGATCCCTGTGTGGCTTCAGATGCTGCATGTACTTGAGTGGTGGCAGGAGACAGCGATCGTGGCTCCAGTGTGGCAGGAGACAGCGATCGTGGCTCCAGTGTGGCAGGAGACAGCGATCGTGGCTCCAGTGTGGCAGGAGACAGCGATCGTGGCTCCAGTGTGGCAGGAGACAGCGATCGTGGCTCCAGTGTGGCAGGAGACAGCGATCGTGGCTCCAGTGTGGCAGGAGACAGCGATCGTGGCTCCAGTGTGGCAGGAGACAGCGATCGTGGCTCCAGTGTGGCAGGAGACAGCGATCGTGGCTCCAGTGTGGCAGGAGACAGCCATCGTGGCTCCAGTGTGGCAGGAGACAGCCATCGTGGCTCCAGTGTGGCAGGAGACAGCCATCGTGGCTCCAGTGTGGCAGGAGACAGCGATCGTGGCTCCAGTGTGGCAGGAGACAGCGATCGTGGCTCCAGTGTGGCAGGAGACAGCGATCGTGGCTCCAGTGTGGCAGGAGACAGCGATCGTGGCTCCAGTGTGGCAGGAGACAGCCATCGTGGCTCCAGTGTGGCAGGAGACAGCGATCGTGGCTCCAGTGTGGCAGGAGACAGCGATCGTGGCTCCAGTGTGGCAGGAGACAGCGATCGTGGCTCCAGTGTGGCAGGAGACAGCGATCGTGGCTCCAGTGTGGCAGGAGACAGCGATCGTGGCTCCAGTGTGGCAGGAGACAGCCATCGTGGCTCCAGTGTGGCAGGAGACAGCGATCGTGGCTCCAGTGTGGCAGGAGACAGCGATCGTGGCTCCAGTGTGGCAGGAGACAGCGATCGTGGCTCCAGTGTGGCAGGAGACAGCGATCGTGGCTCCAGTGTGGCAGGAGACAGCGATCGTGGCTCCAGTGTGGCAGGAGACAGCGATCGTGGCTCCAGTGTGGCAGGAGACAGCGATCGTGGCTCCAGTGTGGCAGGAGACAGCGATCGTGGCTCCAGTGTGACAGGAGACAGCGATCGTGGCTCCAGTGTAAAAAATGTATTTACAAGAGAATTTGCAGCAACTCTGCAATTCTGCAGTTGAGAAAGTTCTAGGAGCATTCTGCAATTTTTATCTAGATGTACATGGACAGTGAGCCTGGAATGTTCTTCCTGTTGGCTCACTGTCCAGAACCTTTTTGTGTTGGGTGCACCGTAAAACCCCAATTTAACTGTTGAATGGTAGTTTGTGGTGGTTTTAAAGCCTACAAACCTGTGTGTAAAGAAGCTGTTGTATAGCTGACTCACCGTGCAAATCAGCTGTCTCCAGCATATTGTATCATTTTGTCATCAAATCTAGTTTTCTTGTTTGTATTGAGACACTGTTTATAAATCTATAATGTTAAATAATGGTTAATTCATCCTTTTGTAGTTAAACCAAGCTGTTAGATGATGTAAGAATGTCTCTATTTCAGTGTCATAAAAGCAGGTTTATTACATTACTATGCGCGGCAGGTTTATTACATTACAATGCGTGGCAGGTTTATTACATTACTCTGCGCGGCAGGTTTATTACATTACTATGCGCGGCAGGTTTATTACATTACTATGCGCGGCAAGTTTATTACATTATTATGCGCGACAGGTTTATTACATTACTATGCGCAGCAGGTTTATTACACTACTATGCGCGGCAGGTTTATTACACTACTATATGCGAGGCAGGTTTATTACATTACTATGCGCGGCAGGTTTATTACATTACTATGCGCAGCAAAGTTATTACATTACTATGCACGGCAGGTTTATTACACTACTATGCGCGGCAGGTTTATTACACTACTATATGCGCGGCAGGTTTGTTACACTACTATGCGCGGCAGGTTTATTACACTACTATGCGCGGCAGGTTTATTACACTACTATGCGCGGCAGGTTTATTACACCACTATATGCGCGGCAGGTTTATTACACTACTATGCGCGGCAGGTTTATTACACTACTGTGCGCGAAAAATCAGAATTTCTCAGTGAAAGGAAATTAAAAATAATCAATACCAATAATGGCGTTGATTCATGATGCCACAGTATTAAATTGTTGTGGAAATTAACATCATTTGCTGAGAACTGAATGTTCAAAGAGAGACATTTAGGTTCAGGGTTCATCACTAATTACCGTGGCTGAGATAGTTACGTCTAAAACTTTTTTGATTTTCACCGCTGCGGGTTTGAAGCCCACTGGGAGCTCGACTTGCCAGCTTGTTAGTAGTGGTTCTACCCAGGAAAAACGAGGTGGTCTGCTAACACAAAAATCTACCGTCATGTGGCGTAAAAAATTATGTAAAACACCATTCGAAAGTTGTTGGGCTTGCAATGTTCTCGAAGTCTAGCAATTATAGGGTGACAGTGCAAATGCCATTTTGACAGTGACACCCGGATGTTGGAGGAGAGTTACTTTCAGTCCACTATACGGTTCTGTCATTACAATTGAGGCGCTTGCATTATTGTTAAAGACTGGATGACAAGTGTCATTATGATATTACTTAACCGTCCGTCGTCTGTTAACTTTTGTCTCGTTAAGACAATAGGGCCTTCATTTTTCATCCGATCTTTACCAAACTTAAACAGATTGTTAATATCAATGAAAGCTCGGACAAGTTCGAAAACCAGCCAGATCGGACAGTAACAGCAGAGTTATGGTCCTTGATTTAGTTAAAAATGCTATATCTTGCCTCGTTAAGACGATAGGGCCTTCATTTTTCATCCAATCTTTACCAAACTTTATCAGATTGTTAATATCAATGATAGCTCGGACAAGTTCGAAAACCAGCCTAACGGACTAGTAACAACGCAGTTATGGCCCTTGATTTAGTTAAAAATGCTGTATTTTGCCTCGTTAAAGACGATGGGGGCTTCATTGTTCATCCGATCTTTACCAAACTTTATCAGATTGTTAATGGCGATGAAAGCTCGGTCAAGTTCGAAAACCAGCCAGATCGGACCAGTAACAGCGGAGTTATGGCCCTTGATTTAGTTAAAAAGGCTATATTTTGCCTCGTTAAGACGATAGGGTTTTCATTTTTCATCCGATCTTTACCAAACGTTACCAGATTGTTAATATCAATGAAAGCTCGGACAAGTTCGAAAACCAGCCAGAACGGACCAGCAACAGCGGAGTTATGGCCCTTGATTTAGTTAAAAATGCTATATTACGATAGGGCCTTCGTTGTTCGTCCGATCTTTACCAAACTTCACCAGATTGTTAATATAAATGAAAGCTCGGACAAATTCGAAAACCAACCAGATCGGACCAGAACAGCGGAGTTATGGCCCTTGATTTAGTTAAATATGCTATATTTTGCCTCGTTAATACGATAGGGCTTTCATTTTTCATCCGATCTTTACCACACTCAGTGTTTCCGCCAGAGCGCGTTTCTTGCGCTTTTGACGCCCTAAAATGATCGGCGACGCGACATAAATCAGCTTGTGCGTTTTTCGTGACGCAATGAAATAGACTAGGCTAGCAATGAAATACCCGTCAAATTATCATCGTAATACTTTCTTGAAAAGCTTCAAATGTAAGGAATCACGACTTTACATCTTGGTCTATATTTAGAACAGGAAAAACTAATACCTGTACTTTCGTGTTATTGTCATCGTCATATCGATCATATTACATCTTATAATTTCATTTAAATTTACTGTTATTATGCTAATCAGAATTAGGCTTTTGTTATGTTTCATTATGTTGTTCATTTTACAGTGATTATAATGCCATCTTTGTGGCCCATGATTGGAAAATAAAGTTATTCATTCTTGGTTTATTTTTAAACTAATGTCTTTACTTTCCGCGTTATTGTTGTCGTCATATCGATTGCGTGTATGTGGGTCTGAGTAGGTAGACGCTTATATAAAACACAAGCAAATAAAAGCACGTAGATGATCAAGATACGGCCGCTAAAATGGCATACAAACCCAAAATGAAACATTACGCCGGTTAACTTCCTTTTTTTGCTGACCAATCCACCGCAGATGTCTAATCAACTAATAATGCATGTCTATCTGACATCACTTGTTCTATTCATCAAAATGCATGTCCAACAAATATAACCCCTATATTTACAAAATGACCCCCAGTTTATACCATAGGAGGTCAAGGATGACCCCTAAAAAATTGAGACCTGCAGAAACACTCCACACTTTACCAGATTGTTACTATCAATTGAAAGCCCTTCCAACAATTTTCAATACCAGCCAGATTGGACCATTTACACCGGAGTTATGGCCCTTGATTTTCTGAAATATGCTATATTTTGGCCTCATCAAGAAGAAAGGGCCTTCATTTGGCCAGATTTCATTGAAACTTTTCAAGAATGATCAGTACCAAGCCTAGTTGTACATGGTGTCACCGTGTTCTGGTTGAATGATTTTGGCGGAGTTATGTCCCTGTAAAGGTTTTGTCTCCTCACATTTCAACCAAACTTTACAGGGATGATCAGCACCAAGCATAGTTGTGCATATCATCGTCGCGTTCCAGTTAACAGATTTTTGTTGGAGTTATGGCCCTTTAAAGGTTTCTGATACACAAACATTTTCCGGGCTAGTTCTCCTGAACCCCTGTCTGGATTTTAACGAAACTTGACAAGGATGATCAGTATCAGGTCTAGTTGTGCAAATCATTGCTGTGTTCCGGTTGATTGATTTTTGGCAGAGTTATGGCCCTTTAAAGGTTTTAATACACAAACTTTGTCTGGACTAGTTCTCCTGAACGCCTCCCCACATTTCAATAAAACTTTACAGGGATGATCAGCAGCAAGCATAGTTGTGCATATCATCGTGGCATTCCGGTTAACAGATTTTTGATGGAGTTATGGCCCTTTAAAGGTTTTTGATACACAAATATTTTCCGGGCTAGTTCTCCTGAACCCCTGACTGGATTTTAACGAAACTTGAAAAGGATGATCAGTATCAAGCCTAGTTGTGCATATCATCGCCATATTCGGGTTGAATGATTTTTGGCAGAGTTATGGCCCTTTAAAGGTTTAATAGCCAAACGTCCAGATTAGTCTCTTCTGAACTCCTTGCTGCATTTCAACGAATCTTGATTGGGATGATCAGTACCAAGCCTAGTTGCACCTGTCATTGCCGTGTTTTGGTTGAATGAATTTTGGCAGAGTAATGACCCCTTAAAGGTTTTAATACACTAACTTTGTTCAGACTAGTTCTCCTGAACCTCTGGCTGGATTTCAGCGAAACTTGTCAGGGACAATCAGTACCAAGCCTAGTTACCATGTCTTCACCATGTTCTGGTTGAACGATATTTGAAAGAGTTATGGCCCCTTATACCTAAACTTTATCTAGAGCCAGTAGAGCGCCCTCTTGGGCCTCTTGTTTATGCTCGCCCTTGCTGCTTTGTCTGTCTGTGTGACTACTGATGGGACTACCATGAAATTTCACACAATAATAGAGGGCAATGAGAGGAAGGACATAGTGTAAGAACCGTAACTATGTCGTCATTGATTTAAAGTTACTGCCCTTTGTCATTTTAAAACTACTGATGGAACTGCAATGAAACTTCACACAATGATAGAAGGCAGTGAGAGGAAGTGCAGAATGCAGGAACCGTAACTCTGTCATCATTCAAATTAGAGGCCCTTTGTAATTTTATACTTAGATTTTTTATCAGGAGCATAAACTACTAATGTAACTGCAAATTGAAAACTGCTGGGGGATACAAAGCCATATGGTAAGTTGAGGATACATTCCGGGGAGCATCCATCGGTTCTATCGATTTTCTAGTTTTATTATGAAAATGTCTACCGTATTTTACCTTGTATAGTACGCAGTTTGTTTACTTCTTTTACGGTTTCCGAAAGTGGGGTGCGTACAATACAAGGAAACAATACAAACAACTTTTTTTCTTGCATTTTATATGCAGAAAATCGATGTCGGAATGGAGAAAAAATGCCGATGAAAACATCGGGGACGAACAGACAGACATTTGTGAATGCCGATAGTTCTTTATTTTTCGTGACTTACTTGCTTTATACAAGCATTTATTGACTTCATTCGACTTAGAAATGAATAACGTTTATTATAAAGCTTGTTTTTGTATAAATGTTTGCATATTTGTTGTAGAATTTCAATAAATGAGTGAACGAAATTCGGCCCTTGTTTTGTTATTTATATCAGCTGACTTGATATCACGTGATTTCAATGAATTAGACTGGTACACATAGTATTGTACAATTCTATTCTCATATGTTAAATGCACCAGACGTGCAGAAAAAGCGATGATGGCGGCATGAATAAAGTGTACATCTATTACATGAATAAAGTGTACATCTATTATAAAAAATATTTGCATATTTGTTGCAGAATTTCAATAAAGGATGATCATGTTTGCCCTTTGTTTTGCTGTTATCCACTAAATTGTTTATAATTTCACACGTTTTGCAAACATAGTAAACACACACTTTAAGCACGGGTAGAGTGGGTTATTCTATTTATATAATCCTTTGAAATTAACGCAAGTAGCGACACCCTCCCTGTTGATATTTTTGAGAATGGGTTAGTCTTTTGATGTAACCGACAAATACGCAGTAAAATGTGTAGTTCTTTGACAGATAATGGAATGGAATGGACCTCTCTCATTCAATAGCGACGACCTGTAACACCTAAATTAAAAATGGTTTCGCCTTATTTGCCTCAGCTGATTACACAGTTTATTTATAGTTCTTTGTGTAGGTTCAGCAGGGTTTGGAACTAACGGGAGATTGATAGACAATTGTTTTCAGATAGTTGTTGTACCGTATTATTTTGCTTTAATTATCGTGATGCAATTAGAGATAATTTTCTTTAATTTTTTAACCTTTTATTGTCGTCGAATGGTTCATCTAGGAAAACTAATATTTTGATGTGTATTATACACGGAAACAACTTTTTTTACCCCAGTTTTGACCTCTGAGAAGTGGGGTGCGTACTATACACGGGTGCGTATTATACAAGGTAAAATACGGTAATTAAAAATGACCTAATAGCCTAAGCTTAACATCTTTTGTTATTTATTTCCGCATTATTGTTATTTCAAACTCCTTAATATTGGAGAAATATAAAGTATCATAAAGAGCGAGACGATAAACTGCGAATGTGTGAAGGTGTGTCAGTTTGCTGAGCACGGATTGGCCAATTCTTTTTGATGATGTTACATGTACCGGCATGTTTTCTGGTTTTGATTGTGACCTTTACATAAGTAAACAAAAATGTGGCGATATTCATATACAGCACTTTAACAACGAAACACAGTGGAGAAAAAAACCTTTAACAACATTTAAAATGTTTAAACAACTACCCGTAATTATTAAAAGATAAGAAAACTTCCGCCAATGTTTTAATGTGTTTTTAAACATTTTTGTATTGTTTTTGCGGTAACAGAAGGACAAGTTGGCTTCAAGAAAGGCTAGTAAAACTAAAATTCACTAGCCCTATGGTCTAGTACCTAAAACGTTAGTATCTAACCCTGTTCATCAGTTAAAAATCTCTATTTCATGACACAGGTTCGATACCCAGCCTTGCCACCATCTTGCCAGTGTTTGGTGCAAACTTAGATTCTCATATCAGTATGATTTCTGTGTTGAGACAGTCACATGACGCACCAACCAATCAATCTTTTTCAGTATCAAAGAGACCCTTCCAACATGGAGGCGCTAGAGTATATAAATCAGATCCAGCCACTGGCGGGCGAAATACATCACGCTAAAGTTTTATATGAACATCGGGATTACCAGGGTGCTATCGTGCTCCTGTCCAGAGCAATAGATGTAAGTAACTTTATATTCATTCCTCAATTCTAGTTCCAAATGCCTCCGTGGATGGTAATGATGCTGCTTTTACCCTCTCTCCTCTTACCGCTGCAGGTTCAATTCCCGCTGAGAGCTCGACTTGTGAGGAAATATTGATTTTCCTCTGACTGCTGCAGGTTCGAATCTCACTGGGAGCTCGACTTGTAAGTGAGAAAGTGTTGATTCTTACAGATGGCAGATTGTATACGGTACTGGTTCTACCCAGGACAAAGGGGGTGATTTGACTACACAGCAAAAATTGACCGTTGTATATATACGTTTTATTTTGACCCGTCCCCCACCGCCATATATGTGGATTGTGGGAGGATATAGTGTTGCCATTGTCCATACATACCTTATGTCTCACGGAGTTGACATGGCTCTATAATGAGTTTTTGTACCTACGTCACACTTTCTTGTCCGGACTACTCCTTTTGAACTTATTACAGCGATACTTGGTAGGAAGTACCAGTTGCGCGCATCATGGCACTTTGACGTTTGGCAAAGTTATGGCCTTATTTCAGCTGATATCTTACTACGGGGGCATTCGTGTTAACAGACGCATTTCTAGCGGTTAATTATGTTGTTTCTTTCCCATTATTACGGGAGCATTCGTGTTAACAGATGCATTTCTAGCGGTTAATTATGCAGTTTCATTTCTAGCGGTTAATTATGTTGTTTCTTTCCCATTATTACGGGAGCATTCGTGTTAACAGATGCATTTCTAGCGGTTAATTATGCTGTTTCATTTCTAGCGGTTAATTATGTTGTTTCTTTCCCATTATTATGGGAGCATTCGTGTTAACAGATGCATTTCTAGCGGTTAATTATGTTGTTTCATTTCTAGCGGTTAATTATGCTGTTTCATTTCTAGCGGTTAATTATGTTGTTTTGTTTCCCATTATTACAGATGCATTTCTAGCGGTTAAGTATGCTGTTTCCGTCCCATTATTTTGTTTATTTAAGGATTATTTTGAATGATAATTTAATTTTTTTCAGCTCTGCCCGTGGGATCCGGAACTGCGTGAGATTCGTGCAGAGTGCTATATAGCTCAGGGAGATTTATTCAAAGCTGCCGGTGATATACGCCCCACCACAAAATTAAGAAATGACAATACTGCGGGATATTTTAAACTTTCTAACATATATTATCAGATGGGGGAGGCTGACGAGTCACTTAGGTGAGTAAATTTGATCAGAACTTTCGTTGTAGACTCCAGGCTCAAAAATTACACTTGTTCACTCTTATTGATGAGGGCTATTCATTTTAAATATAACCGGTACTCCTGGAAGGCAATTTAACAAACATCTATGGGTCAACCCTATATATATTTTGAAATTTGGTTTCATCTATGGGTTTCAAAAGTGCCTTCCTGGGGTCCCATGTATGTTTTAATGGAATAGCCATGAGAGAGTTTTGGAGTTGGATGAGTAACTTCTCCCGAACAATCTTTTTGCAGAATGAGTAACATTTTAGCTGGACTATTCGAAAAAAAAGAGAGCTCATGTAATAACCCCGGTGTCGGAGTCCCACTTCATGTAGTGTTGTGCGTGTAAGCTGTACTTACAGGTCTATATCTCTTTCATTTGTTGTCTTAGTACAACCAAATTTGGACTTGAGCTTCCTTACAGTATTGACATGTCGCCAGTACTTAGATATCTCCGCCCTTTTGTTGATGTCGGAGTATATTGACAATAGTCTATATAACATAGTTGCACGTGCTTTATACACGTGCTGTTGTTTGTCGGAGGTATCGTTGTGGTTTGATTGGTTGAAATGGATAAATGATTGACAACTGGCGACATGTTAATTGGTTAAAGGACTGCATAAGTAGTTTTCGTTCCTGTAATCCATGGGCTCCCTAGTTTTGGTTCCTATAATCCATGGGCTCCCATGGACAAATATAACTTAAAAATTAGTTGTTGCATTGAAATACTCTACATCCAAAAATTCCTACTCGTGACAACTTTTGTAACGTGATCCTATTGCAGCTACTTTTGTTGTATACAAGACCTGTGTAATCTGGGCAGATTAGGCCAATTAAAGTGATTTATTCACGCGTTTTTTCACGCGTATAAAGTCGACGTTTGCATGACATCATGTTGTAAATAAATGTACGAATTCAATTGTTGATGCATCAGTTAATATTTTTAACGTCACATGCTACTTCTCATAAGTTAAAAATAAATTATTATTAAATTAACTTAAAAATACGTTTTTTGAAAGTCTTGCTGAATCTCTAAAGATCTCGCCCAAAACATTAGGGTGATTTCAAACATCCTATTTTCCCTAGGAACCATGTAGCATAGCGTAATGAAGAAATTAGAAGTGGGCCGGGTGACTGAGGCTAGAGATCGTGGGTTCAGTTCCCAGCCGGGTCATACCAAACACTTCATACAAATGGTACTAACAGCTCCTTTGCTGACATTCTGCATATAAAGGGTAGTTCTAGGACTGGTTGGCCCAGCGTGTGTGGGTTGGGGTATCATGTAACGCATGTGTGGGTGGGGTATCATGTAACGCGTGTGTGGGTGGGGTATCATGTGACGAGTCTACGGCGGGGTATCATGTGACGAGTCTACGGCGGGGTATCATGTGGTAGCTGAAAAGTCGCCATATGACCTTAGCTGTTGGTGCGACTATAAAATCCAATTCAATTCAATTCATGTCATTGTGATTTTAGTTTTGTCAGTCGATACAAATACTTACATTGCAGTCAAGTAAAAGAGTGTTTAAAGTTAGACCCAGACCACAAAGACTGTTTTCCCTTGTATAAGAAGATGAAGAAGCTGGTAAAGCAGCTACATGATGCACAGGAAGCTTCCAACACGGAGAACTGGGACGAGTGTGTACACAAGGCCAGACAAATAATGAAGACCGAGCTCGACGCACACCACTTTGTACATAGAGCCAGATGTCATATATGTCACTGCTTGGCTAAGGTGAGTTGGTTTGTTGAATATAGACAGGCATTTTATCAGGTACTGCCAATGGTCTTAACGGAGCTTGAGGGCAGGAAAGGTGGTGGCATGTAAAATTATAATATATCAGATATCACACTAGCAAAATAAGGAAGATACGTGTCTACAGAATGCCACCAATTAAACCTATATACAAAGTGCAGGTCCCAGTCCATTATATACAAAATGTAGGTCCCAGTCCATTATATACAAAGTGTAGGTTCCAGTCCATTATATACAAAGTGTAGGTCCCAGTCCATTATATACAAAATGTAGGTCCCAGTCCATTATATACAAAATGTAGGTCCCAGTCCATTATATACAAATTGTAGGTCCCAGTCCATTATTTACAAAATGTAGGTCCAAGTCCATTATATACAAAGTGTAGGTCCCAGCCCATTATATACAAAATGTAGGTCCCAGTCCATTATATACAAAGTGTAGGTCCCAGTCCATTATATACAAAATGCAGGTCCCAGTCCATTATATACAAAGTGTAGGTCCCAGTCCATTATATACAAAATGCAGGTCTCAGTCCATTATATACAAAATGTAGGTCCCAGTCCATTATATACAAAGTGTAGGTCCCAGTCCATTATATACAAAATGCAGGTCCCAGTCCATTATATACAAGGTGTAGGTCCGTGTAGGTCCCAGTCCATTATATACGAAATGTAGGTCCCAGTCCATTATATACAAAGTGTAGGTCCCAGTCCATTAAGGACGACAAGTGTTGAAGACATTACTCACATTTTTAGCTTTCGTAGAAAAAAAGCTATTGTCATCACTTGATCGTCTGTGTCTGCACGCGGTTGAAGTTTTTTTATGTAAGCTTGTATCTCAAAAAACTACTTCACATAACTGATTGAAACTTCACACGTGTATTTGGCATCATTAGACAACATCATACAGCCAGGTTCTATAGCTCAACAAAATAATGGCCCCTTCTATCCTTAGAAAAAAATACAGTTTTGTATATAAGTTTGTCAACTTGTTCTTTTTAGATCACCTGAGCCGAAAGCTCAAGGTGATCTATTGGGATCACTCTTCGTCCGTCATCCGTCGTTAACCTTCCTTCAAACAACTTCTCCTCAGAAACCGCTAGGCCAATTTTAACCAAACTTCACATGGATGATCCTTAGTTGAATGCTTTTTAGATTTGTTAAAATTAGGCCAGCGCGACATCCAAGATGGCCGCCATTACCATATATTGTCGAAACCTTAACAAAAATCTTCTTCTCAAGAACTGCTTGACAGATTTCAACAGTTTTTCTTTTAAAATGATCGCCAATGCCTAGACAATAACAATTTTGTTCAAATGAAGTCCCCAGGGTCAAAAATGGCCATGCCCCGGGGGTCCAAATTTTCTATATTGAGATTTTGCATGTGTTTCATATAGACATGTAGGAAAAAACTTTAAAAAATCTTCTTCTTTGAAACCACAAGGCACAGAGCTCTCATGTATTATATGTAGCATCAGCTTATGGTCCTCTACTAAGTTTGTTCAAATGGTGACCCTGGGGTCAAATTTGTCCCCGCCCCGGGGGTCACAATTTTACATAGACTTATATAGGATTTTTTTTAAAAAAATCTTCTTCTCGGAAGCTACAAAAGCCAGAGGTTTGATATTTTGCATTTGCTATAAGCTTATGGTCCTTTACCAAGTTTGTTTAAATGGTGACCCTCGGGTCACATTTGGCCCCGCCCCAAGGGTCACATATTTTACATAGACATGTATAGGGAAAAACTTAAAAAATCTTCTTCTCTATAACTGCAAGAGCCAGAGGTTTAATATTTTGCATTTGCTATAAGCTTATGGTCCTTTACCAACTTTGTTCAAATAGTGACCCAGGTGTCAAATTTGGCTCTGCCCCAGGGGTCACAGTTTTACATAGACTTACATAGGAAAAAAAGTAAAAAATCTTCTCCTCTGAAACTACAAGAGCCAGAGGTTTAATATTTTGCATTTTCTATAAGATTATAGTCCTTTACCAACTTTGTTGAAATGGTACTCTGGGGTGACATTTGGCCCCGCCACGGGGGTCACAGTTTTACATAGACTTGTATAGGGAAAAACTTAAAAAATCTTCTTCTCTGAAACTGCTTGAGCCAGATGTTCAATATTTTGCATTTGCTATATGCTTATAGTCCTCTACCAAGTTTGTTCAAATGGTGATCCTGGGGTTACATTTGGCCCCGCCCCAGAGGTCACATGTTTTACAAGACTTTCTATTGTTTAACATGCTAAATTGAATTGAATTGGATTTTATAGTCGCACCAACAGCTAAGGTCATATGGCGACTTTCCAGCTTCCACTGGTGGAGGAAGACCCCAGGTGCCCCTCCGGGCAATTTTCGTGCACGGGCGGGCACCTGGGTAGAACCACCGACGTTCCGCAAGCCAGCTGGATAGCTTCCTCACATAAAGATTCCTAGTAACATGCTAAAATACTTCCCCTTAATAATAAAAATATTAACTGCATCTATTGCAACATGTAGTATAACTATTTGTTTACATTTTAATTAATAATGATAATATGCTTGTACTTTGTGCTCATATGAATCAGGAATTATTAAGATATATATCATTATATTTGTAAGGTGTGCGGTGGGATGGTCCTCCCCGACCCATCACACACCTATTTACGGGGAGAATAAACGGGTCACCCAAGTGGTGATTGAAAAAAAAAAAAGAAAAAAAAAAAGTTTATTAAAATGGTGACCCTGGAGTTACATTTGGCCCCACCCCAGGAGTCACAAGTTTTACATAGACTTGTATAGGGAAAAACTTTAAAAAATCTTCTTCTCTGAAACTGCTTGAGCCAGATGTTCAGTATTTTGCATTTTCTATAAGCTTATGATCCTCTACCAAGTTGGTTCAAATGGTGTCCCTAGTGTCAAATTTGGCCCCGCCCCGGAGGTCACAGTTTTACAGACTTATATAGGAAAAAATATAAAAATCTTCTTCTCTGAATCTACAAGAGCCAGAGGTTTAATATTTTGCATTAACTATAAGATTATGGTCCTTTACCAAGTTTGTTCAAATGATGACCCTGGGGTCATATTTGGCCCCGCCCCGGGGGTCACAGTTTCACATAGACTTGTATAGGGAAAAATTAAAAAAATCTTCTCTGAAACTGCAAGAGCCAGAGGTTTAATATTTTGCATTTGCTATAAGCTTATGGTCCTTTACCAAGTTTGTTTAAATGGTGACCCTCGGGTCACATTTGGCCCCGCCCCAAGGGTCACATATTTTACATAGACATGTATAGGGAAAAACTTAAAAAATCTTCTTCTCTATAACTGCAAGAGCCAGAGGTTTAATATTTTGCATTTGCTATAAGCTTATGGTCCTTTACCAACTTTGTTCAAATAGTGACCCAGGTGTCAAATTTGGCTCCGCCCCAGGGGTCACAGTTTTACATAGACTTACATAGGAAAAAAAGTAAAAAATCTTCTCCTCTGAAACTACAAGAGCCAGAGGTTTAATATTTTGCATTTTCTATAAGATTATAGTCCTTTACCAACTTTGTTGAAATGGTACTCTGGGGTGACATTTGGCCCCGCCACGGGGGTCACAGTTTTACATAGACTTGTATAGGGAAAAACTTAAAAAATCTTCTTCTCTGAAACTGCTTGAGCCAGATGTTCAATATTTTGCATTTGCTATATGCTTATAGTCCTCTACCAAGTTTGTTCAAATGGTGATCCTGGGGTTACATTTGGCCCCGCCCCAGAGGTCACATGTTTTACAAGACTTTCTATTGTTTAACATGCTAAAATACTTCCCCTTAATAATAAAAATATTAACTGCATCTATTGCAACATGTAGTATAACTATTTGTTTACATTTTAATTAATAATGATAATATGCTTGTACTTTGTGCTCATATGAATCAGGAATTATTAAGATATATATCATTATATTTGTAAGGTGTGCGGTGGGATGGTCCTCCCCGACCCATCACACACCTATTTACGGGGAGAATAAACGGGTCACCCAAGTGGTGATTGAAAAAAAAAAATGAAAAAAAAAAAGTTTATTAAAATGGTGACCCTGGAGTTACATTTGGCCCCACCCCAGGAGTCACAAGTTTTACATAGACTTGTATAGGGAAAAACTTTAAAAAATCTTCTTCTCTGAAACTGCTTGAGCCAGATGTTCAGTATTTTGCATTTTCTATAAGCTTATGATCCTCTACCAAGTTGGTTCAAATGGTGTCCCTAGTGTCAAATTTGGCCCCGCCCCGGAGGTCACAGTTTTACAGACTTATATAGGAAAAAATATAAAAATCTTCTTCTCTGAATCTACAAGAGCCAGAGGTTTAATATTCTGCATTAACTATAAGATTATGGTCCTTTACCAAGTTTGTTCAAATGATGACCCTGGGGTCATATTTGGCCCCGCCCCGGGGGTCACAGTTTCACATAGACTTGTATAGGGAAAAATTAAAAAAATCTTCTCTGAAACTGCAAGAGCCAGAGGTTTAATATTTTGCATTTACTATGCGCTTATGGTCCTTTACCAAGTTTATTAACATGGTGACCCTGGGGTCACATTTGGCTCTGCCCCAGGGGTCAAATGTTTTACATAGACTTGTATAGGGAAAAACTTAAAAAACAAGGCACACAGCTCTCATATATTACATGTAGCCCTGGGGTCACGTTTGGCGATTCCCCAGAGGTTACACTCTAGCACCTTCATTTTGTCTTTGATCTTTACCAAACTTTGTCAGTGTCTTTATATCAATGTTGGTAAACAACAGAGGGCACATTTCTTGAACAATCTTAACCAAACTTGAACTGATTGTATATGATCATAAGATTTCGAAGAAGTTTAATAATGGACCATTACTCAGGTGATGGATATAGGGCCATCTTGGCCCTCTTGATTATTAAAATTTAAATGTTTCATTATATCTTAGAATCCCTTTAAAAATTCAATGTACATCACACACATGCATTCACGTTCATATGAAGAACTCAAAGACAAGTGCCATAATTCTCTAGGGCAATGAAGCAGAGTTATGCCTTTCAACTTAGTTTCCCTATAAATAGACAAGACCTCGAAAGTCGAGTGTCTGCACCGACGGGCAGTGCTTCTTGTTTAAATATAGTTGACATTTTTAGCACGACTATTCGAAGAATAAGAGAGCTTATGTAATCACGTCGGCGTCCCACATCAAGGTTTGCGTGTAAGCTGTGTTTACAAGTCTATATCTCTTACATTTCTTATCCTAGCACAACCAAATTTGTTCATGGGCTTCCCTATAGCATTATCTTAAGGGCTGCATAAGCAATTTTGGTTCCTGTAACCCATGGGCTCCCATGGAACCCAAATTATGATAGCCCATAAAATGTGTCCCATTTCACATCAAATTTTGCGTGTAAGCTGTGTTTACAAGTCTATATCTCTTACATTTCTTACCCTAGCACAACCAGATTTGGCCATTAGCTTCCTTATAGCATTATCGTAAGGGCTGCTTAAGTAATTTTGGTTCCTGTAACGCCTGAGCTCCCATGGAACCCAAATTCTGATAGCCCTTAAAATATGTCTGTTGCACATCAAATTTTGCGTGTAAGCTGTGTTTACAGGTCTATATCTCTTACATTTCTTGTCCTAGCTGAACTAAATTTTGGAATTGGTTTCCTTATAGTATGTTGTAAAGGGTTGGATAAGTAATTTTGTCTGATGCAAATTCTGGGCTCCCATGAAACCCAAATCGTGATGGCCCATAATAATATATATAAAGGCAGATCTAG
>JAWPHD010023895.1:0-20809 GCA_037043455.1 Cyrtodaria siliqua
AATTAACTAAATGGGAATAATTAACAATATCAAAATTAAAATCATCTCTCTTGTCATATATTTTGCTAATTATTTCACCATTTTCAATAGAGAGATGTAAATCGAGAAAAGAAGCGTTACTATCAGAAATATTAGCTCTGTTACGTTGAAGTTATTTAGGATATATATTATTAACCATAGTAGAAAAGAAAAGGTTGTCTATGTTCAATATGTCAACCAGATATCGAGAGGTGTCATTAAAGGCTTCAATAACATCTGAATAGGTATCTGGTGAACGACTCAACCTGAAATCTCTTTCATAGCAATATAAAAACAAATCTGTGACAAGGGGTGCACAGTTCGTACCCATAGGGATACCAACAATTTATCTATTAACGGTAGTTCCATACCTGACGACAATATTATCTAATAAAAATATAAGTGCTTCACAAACTTCATGGCAAGTTCACATAGTGTAATTGTCCAAACTGCCGTTAGCAAAAAACGCTTTTATATTGTTACAGGCCAAAAATGTAGTCTTTGATAAGTTGGTGTGGTAAAGTTGTATATAATGTAGAAAAATCATAAGTACTTATAGATGACGCTTGACGATTATTGCAAATTTTATCAAGAACGTCGCCTGAATTTTTAATACACCAAAATAAATTTATCCCAGAGTTTTCATAAGCTTTAGCCCAATCTTGTTTAACTTGATCTTTAACGACTGTAAGACAAGATGTTAAAAGTTTTGAGATATGTGTAGTGGTGCAAGAACTAGAATTGGAAATAAAACGGGCTTTATATGATTGTTTGTGTAATTTGGGAATCCAGTACATCGTTCGAAGTCTGTTTTGCTTTTTGTCTATTCCAGCCTTGAAAATCTTGCACTGAGTGATATGCGTCGAAACAACATTATCTTCAGTAGATTGCACTGGAGTGTACGAATAAGTACTCCCGAGTTCCTGAGTTAAAACATTGACGTAATGGAGGCGTCAAACAATAATTATATTAATGTTGCTTTAGCAGCAGGAACTAAAACAAATTGATTATGAAATTCCCGGATTCCCGATTTTAAATTACAAAATGAAAACCTAGGTCTATGGGGGGAAATATGGAGGGGTTAGCCGTATAAAAGTTAATACGGATATCAATGATGTTAAAATAGTTTGTTTTTTCAAGTAAAAAGGGAGTTACGGTCAGCATGTTCTCTACGACACCATTTAATACTAAAATCCTCAATGGATTGGGCGATCTGACCACAGCATGCATTAAAATCAATCACAGAAGGCAATCTATACTTCGGACCTTTAGAAAACATCTTGAACATCTTGAAAATGTATTATAGGCTTTTTGTTATATTTTGAAATCATTTTTTTGATCATAGTGACATCAAAATCAAAGGTCATTTGATTAGTTATCGGCTTACATTATGCTCCGCTTTCCATATATAGTCCATTCTTTTATACTTATCGTCAGATGCATCTGAAAACAGAGGTTAAACGTAGATATAAAAGTCGAATAGAAAATGCAGTTTTGTAGAACAGTCAACCAAATACACGCATCGAAACAAACTACAGTTACAGATCAGACTACACCAATTACCAACCAATCAGCGGGCAGGGAAAAAGTTCCAGGGTAAATTCCGAGCTATTACACAGAATCTCTTAATTTTGATTGGTTGTCAAGGTAAACAAACCAAAAAATCTTGCTTGAAAATTAAAATTCAACTTTTGAAGAGTACTTATAAAGGTTAAATCATACATTTGTGCAATGTATTCATAATGTGTTGCATAATCAAAGAAAGAAGTATATTTTACATATTCCTCATGTTTCTACATGCAAGTAGGTGGGTCAGCACCATCCGACCCAAACAGCCTTTTCAAAACATACTCGATGTATGGCTTCTGTATGTTTTTTTGATAAAACTTTCACAACAAGTAATAAAAAATATAGCTTCCTATATTAGGGAACTCAGTACAGAGCTTAGAGCTATAAGGTAGGCCTATGGAAAATGAATTGGTGTAGTATGACCTACAAGGATAAATAAAAGGTAACATATGTGACAGCACAAACAGAAAAGGGTTGAAAATAAGAACGGTAAGTGGCAAAAAGGCCGCTAGTAGTTTAAAGAGCTTTTTTAATTGATCTACTCTTGATGTCAATGACCTAAATTCAAAAATAGTATTCGTTTCACTTAAAAAGTATATCTGTATGATCATTGTAAGAATTGACCTTGAAAAAAAAGTGATAGATGATCAAACTGGATACAAAACTACATCAATTGGGACCATCATTAATTATATGAACTAGAACACTGCCATGTTGTCCCTGTACATTGTTTAAGAGGAAATCATCATATAGTATCCGTGGGTGCACTAGTTCTAGTATCCCTACACATTGATATATGTACTAAAACAAGTTATATATACCTTTGTTGAATTTGTATAGCTTGGATCATATTTGTCTGAGATAACAAAGATGATAAATAACTAAAAAATAAGAAATAACTAGGAAATCTGTACTAATCTTCATAGAATACCCGAGGGTATGTTAAATCATACAAGATGAGAAACATAATATTTGATGTGGAATTCCAAACGTGTCACAAATAGTTAAATAGATTGATCTCTGAATTCACAGAGAGTGTAATGAACTTGGGATTCCGGATTCGATTTTAAGACTACGATTAAATATGTAAACACAATATCTTGTTTCAGATATTAATAAAGAAAATAAACAGGCAAAGAACGCCCAAGCTCAAATGAAAACCAGACAACATCAGTTAAATATAATTATCATAAATAATATACAAATAATTACGTGTAACTTTCTACCAACGTTTGTTCCAAATCTATATACTGAGTATAAACTATATACATGTACCATGGGATGTCTTTAAAACATGCTCAAAACGGTTAGATTCTTCATCGGATCTCGAGGAACAGTTCTCGTTATTTATTTGCCAGTTCGTTAAAAATATTTATGTTGAGAGTCCCTGGCACATTTACACATAAACAAATATGAACATTGCATTCATATAAAGTATTATCGCCATGACGCAAATGTTGTTTTTTGTTTTGTTGTTTTTTTATATTATATATACATGATTATCTATGTGTTTACTTATATTGCCTATTAATGCTGCCTTGTTAGTTAGAGATTATAACCTGGCGGGGATATCTTTATTTACACTGTCCCGTTTATTGGGATGACAATAGGGTTAGAGTGAAATTTGGTGTGAACCTGGTTTAAACCCCGAACGGCCTTTTTTGCCACCGACCTTTCCAAGGCGATAGACTTATTGTCAACCTTTTTGTGTTTGTGATGTCTCATTTTGCCTTTATTCATCTTTAAAGTTGTTCCTTGTTTCATGTTGGCTGTCGTCCTTGAATGCTACTTTTCCTGTTCGATTTTTATATCTACTTGTATGTAATCTGTGAAATAATATCCTGTGCACAAAAGACATTTCAATTAGAGAGCTTCTCACCCCCAGTGAGAAGAAAATGAATTATCAACAACATACATTTACACTTAAACTTTTACATGGATTTGTATTGTTTTTAAATCAAACAAATTAAAGGGACACCATGCTGATTAAACTCAACAGAACTTTACTGTAATTTAAGTGGATAAATATGTGGTTTCATATATTATATTAAGCTGTTTTATAAATAACTTATATAGCTTGTTTTATAATATAAATCGATTGATAAATCCAGTAATATCTGAGGAGCGTAATGTACCGACGAAGCAATAGAAACGTATGTTATGGTAGACATACCAAAATGTCAATTTATTATTGTAGTGCAATGATCCATGGCATTGTTACCATATTTTCCAACTCAAACAATCTGATTATGAACTTTACAACGTAATTATGCCCCCCTTCCCGTAGTGGGGGCATATTGCTTTACACATGTCGGTCTGTCTGTCGGTCTGACGGTCGCTCGGTCCATCCAGAAATCTTCTTGTCTTTGCGAGAACTCAAGAACGGCTGGCACTACAAACTCGAAACTTGGCAGGAATGTTTGTGTCATGGTCTAGTTGTGCACCTCCCCTTATGAATAGATTCGCATAAGAAATGTGGTTGCCATGGTAAACAAATGTTGGTCGGTCCATCCCAAAATCTTCTTGTCTTTGCGATAACTCAAGAACGGCTGGCACTACAAACCCGAAACTTGGCAGGAGTGTTTGTGCGTCATGGTCTAGTTGTGCACCTCTCCTTTTGGGTAGATTCGCATAAGAAATGTGGCTGCCATGGTAACAAAACATGTAAAAAAAACACTAACTTCGCGCTAACTCAAGAACAGCTTAAACTACAAACTCGAAACTCGGCAGGAATGTTTGTGTCACGGTGTGGTTGTGCACTTCCCCTGTTGGGTAGATTTGCTTAGATATGTGGTTGTCATGGTAACAAAACTTGTAAAAATTACTAAAAGTCGCTTGTCTTCGCGATAACTCAAGAACAGCTGGCACTACAAACCTAAAACTCGGCAGGAATGTTTGTCTCATGGTCTAGTTGTGCATTTTCCCTTTTGGGTAGATTCGCATAAGAAATGTGGTTGCCATTGTAACAAAACTTGTAAAAAATCACTTAAAATCGCTTGTTTTCGTGATAACTCAAGAACAGCTGACACTACAAATGCCAAACTTGGCAAGAATGTTTGTCTCATGGTGTAGTTATGCACCCCCCCCCCCCCCCCCACCCCCCTTTTGGGTAGATTCGCTTAAGAAATGTGGTTGCCATGGTAACAGAACTTGTAAAAAAAATCACTAAATATGCTTGTTATTTTTTTAAACTGTTTTTTCTTTCATAGGAAACCTTGGCTTATGGGTTAAATATTATTAAAAAAAATTTTTTTTTTTTTTTTTTTATTGTTTTTTTATTATTATTATTTATTTTCTCCCTTTGTTGGATCAGTTTTTTGCATAGAGTGATAGGGGAGAACTTCAACAATCTTCTCTGAAACTACAAGAGCTAAAGGTTTAATTTTATTTAATATCAGCTTTTGGATCCTCTATCAAGTTTGTTCAAATGGTGAACCTGTGATCAAATTTGGGCTCCGCCCCGGGGGTATCCAGTAGACGATACAGGTCCTCTTGGGCCTATTGTTTGTAATATACAAGTATGTTGTGATGTTTCTATATTTAAACCTAAATAACAATATTAATTCAAAATTATTTTTTAAATTACCTCCCTTTATTGAATGAATATTAAGATAACATTTGATACTAATTTAAAAAATACATTTATGATTTATTTTCACTATTTAAACTCAAAGTTTTGAATAGTTTTGACATATGGGATACATTATTTTGATGAAGAAATGAAAATTAAGCAACCCATGTGAAAGCTAAATGTAAAATACCTACATATATATAAGGATAACTGCCAATGATGTGAAAATTCACTAACAATTGCTGGCATTCAAAACTTGGTTGTTGAATGGTTGTTGAATGGGGGCATATATGTTTAACAAACATCTATTGTTTATCTGAATTCAATACTGCGCTGGGAGTGCCATATATAAATCGAATGATTTGGGGTTTCCAAATACTGTTTTTAGAGAGAATAATAAGCCTTAGTTACATGTAAACACTTAGTAATAGAATCACGCGATTTAGAAGTGGTATTTCAGTTCTACCAAACCAGTTTGAGACAGAGTTGTCGAAATCACCATAAAGTTTGTTTTAAATGAGAGAAGAAACGATGGGATGCCTTACATGTATTTCTAGATTGGCATCTTTCTTTAAAATACGTTATAAACGGTTAGACGCTTCATCGGGTCTCGAGGAACAATTATCGTTATTGATTTTCCAGTTTGTTCGAAAGGCAACGTCGAAAGTACCATTGAACATACGACGCAGTGTGGCGTACAATACATTTTATGAAGCAGTGGTCAGGGTTATATGGACATTGTTTTACAAAAAGAAAAATGAAAATTGGGCCGATATTGTGGGAAGTTATGCTGAGAATTCATGCGTCATTTGTTCTGACGTGGACTTCTTTCAATGGAAAGGAAGCGTAATATGTGATCCCCGAGACATGTCCCCAAATAAAGTTCGAGCTTGTATTGTTCACACTGACAGCAACGAGATCCCCACCGGATGCTGCTGGCTTCGTGTTTACGACAAAAGAGAGGAAACGCCATGGATATTTGAAGTAAAACACGGCATTTGGTCGGGAGAATTAGATACACACGGATATATTGGAGCCTTTGAATGCAATGTTCAGGACATTGATGGTCATTCGCTTTATCCATATAGAAACGCGATGGATAAGATATTCTTGCATACCGGACAAGGATATCCGTCATTTTACCGGGGCTAGATATTTCCATCTCACCCTAGGGTCGAGATAAAATTCACGCGCTTCGGCAGAACCTCGGTTCCGATAAAATCACTTATACCTAGGGTTGGAATTCCCTATCTTCACCGGATACCCATGCAAGATTCTTATAGTATGCTACAGACCAGGACTCGTTAAAAGACATGATGGATATAGCTGTTTATCTTGTAAGAAGTTTTCGGATTTTTATTCCAGCAAGGGTCTAACGGCCTATGACACATTGAATAATATGTTACCAAATTGGTTTGTGCATGGACCGGCGTTTTACACAGACGTCATTGGTCTGTTTTCAATCGATGTCGCTTTGTCATTTAATTGCCCCCAGCTCATGGCCAGATTGTGCCTTGGATTGGGTTAATCGTCCACGTCCAAATAACTGGCCTTCAAAAGAAATGGTGCATAAAATCACAGGATTAGGGTTTGACGTAGTTCCCATTCCGTCAAAAATAACCCAAACCGACGATGCCGATCTTGAGTGGAGAATATCGTTTCGTACTGCTGAAACGAAGCTCGTGTTGTCATTTAACGATTGCCAGAGGACTTGCTTCATAATTTTGAAAGTGATCGCCAAGCAATTCATACAACCCAAATTTCCGGACGAAGATTTTATATCATGAAAACGGTGATGTTTTGGAGCATTGAGGAAACTGAAAGTGACATCTGGGAAGACAAACGTTTATTGTACTGTCTCAGATTGTGCCTGGACCGATTGAGAAGCTACATCAGGACTAGCTGGTGCCCAAACTACTTTCTCCCGGGGTACAATCTATTTCGGACAAAACTGGAAAGAATGGAAGGTCGGATTCTGTGAATGGCTTTTGCATGCTCTGGAAAAAGATGTGGGGTTATTGCTGGAATGTTAAATGTTTAAACATCTCAAACATATTTGGTTTAGCTGACTAGTAATAACAACCTGATATTTGCTCAGACTATTAATGTTTTTCTAACTCGATATGTTGATACCATAGTATGTGTTTTATTTCTTTGACTTATCAAACATGTATGGTGACGTCATGGAATGATTTGATTTTACTCATAAAATTTATTTTATTTAAAACTGACAAAGCGTTCTATAGAAAAATGTCTCTGTCGATGATATACTAAAGGACTCGGGGCTATTTCCCTACATAAATGAATAATCCAGTATGTTTTCGTGAGTGTTTAAGCCAAATAAAATCAGGAAACATTGGTCAAATTAAATGAAAGTTGTAAAGTTATATAACCTGCATATGGAGCGGGCATATATATATTGTCCGTCCGTCCGTCCGTCCATCCGTCCGTCCGTCCCAAGGTTTACCTTGCAATATTTTTATTTTTATTTTTATTTTTTATGTGACTGTGTTAACTCTTTATTGTATAATTACGATAGATACATGCTTAATGCATTAATTTTGTATGCATTTACTCAACTGATGTTAATGTATATTTAGCTGGTGGAAGGATTCAACTCGCATTTAATAGTTTCAATATGTCTTTTCTTTGACTCATTACATTGTTTTCGTATAATAAACAAAATAAAATTATGGCTGTATGTCACAGGGCTAGAAAAATGTGCAGCCAGACCGGGGCTCGAACCCGGGACCTTCGGACTACCGTTCCGATGCTCTACCGACTGAGCTAGCCGGCCAGACAATGCAACATCAATCTACCTGTTAGGCTGCACATTTTTCTAGTCCTGTGACATTTGGCGCCCAACGTGGGGGATCACAGAGAAAAAAAAAAGAATGGTAGCAATTAAAATGGCAAACTTAAGGAAAAGTTTATCATTTCATTTTTTTTTCAAATGTCGAGGACGACATTCCTCTGTAGAGAGGGAGGATGTCACAGGATGACATATACAGGTTTTAAGAACCTGTATATCTCACCATTGTGTTGTGTTTTAAACATTTAATCAGTTCATCATCTCTTTTCATCACTCATTTCATCTTTCAATCTACTTTCTCTTTACCTTACGTTAGACATTTCAAATTAGGATGACCACCTTTAAACTTCAGTAATATTTCACAGGTGAGTAAATTTGACCTTTGACACGACTAACCTGGCGGGAAAATTATGCGGGCAGTTGAACATCTCAGTTAGTAGAGAAAGGACAGAAGCTATTGCCATTTTGCAATCTTTATATTTATCTTGTAAAAGGAAATATATATATTCAGATATACAGAGAACCACGAATCTTGTTTTAACTCCACCCCCCCCCCCCCCCCCCCATCCCCAATAATGAGGCGGCGACAATGGCGATCTCGGCAGGGACTTCTCTGAAGTATGTTCTGGAAGATGTGAAATTGGACATCGTAATAAACTGTTCTACCACTCCACATAACTGGCCATGTGAAGATGGAACGTGAGTAATGAACAATGTATACAGTGCAATTGGACTTATTTGTTTATTATACACGTCTGTGTGAGTGTATACCATTGCAAGACGTGCCATGGCGGAATGAAGGTCGTAGAAGGTTGTAGCGTGAGCCAGGATGTGGGTAGAGTGACATCGGAGGGCATGGATGACGTTTAACCCCGGGGTATATTGAACCTAGTGTTTTCGGCGTGTAACAGATATATCTAGATACATTTTAGTGTGTGCACATTCGCGTGGAACATTATAACGTTAGAATCAACAACATCGCTGGACCATCATCATCATCAGACTGGTATCATTGTTTGTAATTTGTAAATATATGTAATGCTTAATATTGTAATTGCATAAAATATCTGTATACATAGGCTTCAGATTGGTCATTAAGTGATAGCGCAGTATATTGTCCGTGGTTTAATTAGACTCATTGTCTTGCAGTGAATATGTTGGATATTTATCTAAGTCATACTATTTACGCTATTCTGTAAGTAGCCTGAAATTCATTTTACAAGACTTTTCAAGACCAGTCTGGAATCTATAAGTAATTATCTTGCCCATGTATGTTACGAATAATCAGGAGAGTTATACCTATATTGTATAGAGATATTAAGAACTAGGTTTTTGAGTGTAATAAGGATAGGCTAAATATTGTAGATTTTTTCCTTTTTCCAAAAGTTATTATTTAATTAAACGATTTTCCTGCCACTAACCAAATATTTGCACTAAACACTGCACGTTTTAGTTAGACAATTGGACAACTAAGGAGGATACAGATCGACTGAAAAGGTAAACATCTCTCTTTCTCTTCTTATCTGTTCATTATTCTATTCATTCATATACATCTAGTGTGAATTTGTTTACGTCCATGTCATTGTTGTGATCGCGCAGGTCACAGGTCATTTAAGCTTTTACAGGTAAAATAATTGATAGTAAATCTACAGGTAACGCTGATTTAATCCAGACTGGACAGATAATTGTTTTTTCTGCAGTACGTAATATACACTGGACAGTGTTTATTAGGTAAAATAGGACGGATATATTTTGACAATATTGGAAAAGTACATTATTGTTTACACGGATTACGTGTAAATACATCGTGTACTCAGAATACGCCCAGTAGTAGTAGTAGCGTACTCATGTTTGTAAACATCAAGCGAATGTAAACAAAGATGTGTTTATGCATAGTGTTTAGCGTTGTACATTAACTTTGATAGCATCTATGAGATGTACTCAAATGCTGTACTATTGTGTTGTATGTTATTGAGCGTAATATACATAGTTCGCGTTTAAAATAGTATTAGTAGCATTGTTGGTATTTACCAAGAATATATTAATAGTAATCGGCAATTGTTTGTTTACAGAAGAAGATACTATTTTGTTGAAGTGTGGTTTTGGTTAGACAGTTGATGCAATTGGTGTTTAAGATTTGACAATTAGTTATTGATTGGTGTATGCGGTATTACAACATATAAATTAGTATGGACTGTGTATACGGAAACTGAGTTTGGTTGCTCTATTATTTTTTTGTAGGTAGGAATTGGTACCATTTTTGTAGTTAGACAGAGCAATTGAATTTAGGTTTCAGGGTGTTTATATACTGATAGTGTTGTGATAGCCAAATATAATTAATCATTTGTGAATTTAAATGATGTAAACTTAGTAAATAAGTCGTGTTAAGGGTAATTGCATGTAAACATTGACATTATACAGGTTGATTGCGTTCATCGTTTACATTATTTTGAGATAATAACTGCTGTGAATTTACAATTAATCAAGTGACACTGTGTTGTGAATTGAAGAGAACGTTGACTTGTGAAGTGTTTTGTTGTTTACTTCATGGTAATATACTAATACGGTGATATAGTTATGCTCTGAGTGCTATAGTGCATTAACGTTATTGATTATTAGTAAAGCAATTTAGCATTTAATTGATTAAAAGGCTGCAAGACTTGGTTATTGCTGTACGAGAGTAGAAACACTTGGGTTAGGAGTTAGTGCACTGTGATATTGACACTTTAAGGAGATTGTGATAAAATTATAAAACAATATAACGTGATATAGACACATACATATTGTAGTATACTGTGATAGTATATATATTGATTATTCATTATGGCTGAAGGATCACATGAGAATGTAGAGGAATTTGAAAAGACTATGATAGATTATCTGAAGAATACAGGAAGATACAGTATAGTGTCAGCGGATGAGAAGAATCCAAATATGGAGATACATCCACCACCAAGACCTCCATTGCATATAGAGCAAAGGGACTCATGGAATCGAGGACTTTATGTATAGCCTCAAAGACTTCCGCCATTTAGTGGTGAAGAACCAACTCCACTCAAGGAGGTTAGTTATGACATGTGGCGTCATGAATGTAGATGTATGATGCTTGCGGAGACTTACTCTTACAGCCATATACAGCATGCAATTTTTGGCAACGTGGCTACTGATGATTGCCTTATGCAAGAGTTCTTCAACCAGCATCAACGTCCTGAGGAATAGGTTTCCATATGGGGTATTAGGATTCAGGAGCTGATGGCAAAGTGCAAGAGAAGAGGATATGTACAGGAAAGGACGGAACAACAGATGCTAAGGTCTAAGTTTTGGCATGGGATCCGATGTGATAGTTTGAAAGCTGCAACAAGACATCGTTTCGATTCCGCCCACGATTTTGATGAACTTTTAAAGGAGGTGAGAATTGTTGAAAAGGAGATGGGATTAGTTGAGAAGAGTGTTGAGAAGGAAAAGGGAATGAAGAAAGAGGTAACATTTAAGGAGCCGACTATGGCAATACAGAAAGCTGAAGATCAAGGACAACAACTGCTAGCAAGTATCAACAACTTGACCATTCAGATGACACACATGATGAAGAAGATTGAATCATCAGATGAGAATTTTAAAAGATTAAGGAGAGGCTTTGATGACTTCAAGAGAAATCAACGTGCACCATCAACAGACTTTAATAACATCAGATACAGCAGATCATCTTCACCTAGGACTGAATACAATTACAGATATGACAGATCTCCTTCTCCAAGACAGTCAAGATCACCAGACAGCAGATTTTTAGACAGGAACAGAGGTCAAAGATCACCGTCACCTGCATATTACAATTATGGGGGACAACCAGTTAGTAGTTACGAGAACTATGGACATGGCGATTCATTTCAGCGCCAGCAACTACCACAGCAGGAGCAACAACAACAACAGCAAAGACCATAGTAGCAACAACAACAACAACAACTGCAACCACAACGTCAACACAGACCTCAGCAGCATCAGCAACAGAATCAGCAACAGCAACAACCACAACAACAACAACAGAGGAATCAACAAACATCTCAACCTAATTATCCTCAGAAGTCTTTAAACTGGTAGATGCTTCCAACGATGGGCAGTTAGGAGGCATACACAATAAAAGCACAAAAATACAGACATTATACAACAGATTGTTAGGTGAGGCCAATGAAGATATAGTTTACATAGGCACAACACAGTCAAACGCATTGATAGATAGTGGAAGTATGGTTACAACTATATCAAATCACCTATATTCGACGCTTCTTCCGAGACCACAACTTAGAAAATTAGAAGACATAGGAGTGAATCTCAACATACAGAGTGCGACAGGACAGCGACTACCATACATGGGTTTCATTGAATGCGACATTACAGTCCCTTCATTTCGCAACAGATCCATGTTAGTGCCCATCCTTGTTGTGTCTGATACCGATTTTAACAATGGAACTCCTGTTATTATAGGAACCAATGTTATCAGGGTGTTTAAGGATGCTACTGAAGAGACTGATGACATACCAGATGGCTGGAGAAGTGCCTTTAACAGTTTATCGGCAAGCTCATTGGGAACAGTTAGGGCTACTAACAAACGTTCATTCCAGCTGAGGCCATATGAAACTGCGACGATATCTGGTATAGTTAGGGTCAAGGACACATGTGACGCAGCTGTTACAGAAGCAGGATCATTTGACAATAGGATCAACATTTGTCCAGGAGTAGTATCACTTGAAGGAGTACAGAAAGGGAATACCAAGCGTGTGCCAGTCCGAGTTTGTAATTTGACTGTAAAGCCAATACTCATCACACCTAAGATGAACTTGTGTGAACTACAAGCGACTAAGGTAGTACGGCATTGGATACCAGAGGATACACCGACAGTAAAGAAGCAGAATGCAGAAGACACAGTAGAGACACTGCAAGAACTAGGAGTGAAGCTAGAAGATACAGATCTTGATGAAGACCAGAAGAAGACTGTTACCGATATGTTGGGTCAATGGACGCACATATTTTCTAAAGGGTTAACAGATCAAGGTTGTACAGATCTTGATGAACATAAGATAGAGCTCACTGACGAAACACCATTCAAGGAACCATACCGACGAATACCACCAGCCATGTTCAATGAAGTTAGAGAACATGTGAAGGAAATGTTAAATGCTGGTGCCATCAAAGAAAGCAACAGTCCGTTTTCGTCCAACGTGGTTCTGGTGCGGAAGAAAGACAACTCTCTGCGGTTTTGCATCGACTTTAGAAAGCTGAATGCTCGAACCGTACGAGATGCATATTCAATCCCCAGAATTGACGAGAGTATAGACACACTTAAAGGGGCCAAGTATTTCAGCAAGCTGGACCTTCGAAGTGGATACTGGCAGGTTCCACTAAGAGAACAGGAAAAACAGAAGACTGCTTTCTCGCTCGGACCACTTGGGTTCTTTGAGTGTGAGCGCATGGCCTTCGGTTTGACCAACGCTCCAGCTACGTTTCAAAGGTTGATGGAGAAGACGATGGGAGAGCTACATTTGAGAGAATGTCTCATATATCTGGACGACATTATCATCTTTTCCCGCACGTTTGAGGAACACTTGCAGCGCCTTGGGAATGTTTTTCAGAGATTAGAAGACCACAACCTCAAGCTCAAGGCTTCCAAATGTGAGTTTTTTAAGAGAGAAGTACTGTATCTCGGACATGTCGTTTCGGAGGAAGGAATGAGAACGGATCCTGGAAAGATCAGTGCCATTAGGAACTGGCAAGCTCCTAAGTCCGTCAAGGAAGTTAGGCAATTCCTGGGATTTACAGGTTACTATCGGCGATTCATCAAAGATTATGCTAGGATTGCCAGACCACTTAATGATCTCCTTGTAGGACATCCGACACAGAAGAAGAACCGATGTAAGAGAAAGAAGACACCGTGGAAATGGGGACAGAAGGAGGAAGAAGCATTTATTACTTTGAAGGATAGGTTATCATCACCGCCTGTATTGGGATACGTCGACTATTCCCAACCATTTCTAGTCAGTACTGATGCTTCTGGCGAAGGTCTTGGCGCAGTTTTATACCAGAAACAGGACGGACAGGAAAAGGTCATCACCTATGCTAGTCGAGGGTTGCGACCGTCTGAAAAGAATTATCCCGCCCACAAGCCAGAGTTTCTTGCTCTCAAGTGGTGTGTTACAGACAAGTTTCACGACTATTTGTATGGTACATCTTTTGAAGTCAGAACGGACAATAACCCGATGACATATGTTCTGCGGAAGGCAAAATTGGATGCGACAGGTCAACGTTGGTTAGCTTCTCTGGCGGCTTTCAACTTCACATTGAAATACAAGAAGGGAAAGGAGGACGTTGATGCAGACACATTGTCGCGTTTGCCACAGCCAGTTGTTAAAGCCATCTGCAGCACACTTCAAACAACCAACCACATTGAATGTGTTGCCATTAATGAAGATAGTCTTCCGGTAGAATTACAAGATGCCACACAGGAAACATCATCATTGTCTGCTGTTGACTGGAGACAAGAACAGGATGCAGATGATGACTTAAACCGACTCAAGACGATATTTAGGACTGGACACAAGCCTACCAGGCGGCTTTCTTCTAAGGAGAGCAGTGTAGTCCAGAAGTATTTGCGCCATTGGGACAACTTTAATATAAGGGACGACGTTCTGTACAAGATTTGGAAGACACCGACCTTGGAATTTGAACAACTTGTATTGCCCTTTAGTGGAATAGAGGTCGTTCTTAAGTTGCTGCACAATGAGAGTGGACACCAAGGTCGTGACAGAACCACAAGTCTTGTCAAGGAGCGTTTCTTCTGGCCTAACATGGACAATGACATTGCCAGATGGGTTCAGAACTGCGAACGCTGCATCTGCAGAAAGACAAAGGAGTCCCGCGCCAGCCCACTTGTCAGTATAACATCAACTCAACCCATGGATATTGTCTGTATCGATTTTCTGTCTTTAGAACCATCAAAGGGAGGCATTGAAAATGTTCTAGTCCTGACAGACCATTTTACAAGATATGCACAGGCATACCCAACTAGGAACAAGACAGCGAGAACTACAGCAAGAATTATATTTGAGAACTTCGTTGTCCACTACGGCTTTCCATCCCGTATCCATAGTGATCAAGGTAGGAACTTTGAGTCACAGGTGATTAAGGAACTGTGTTCGATTGCCAACGTTAAGAAGAGCCGAACCACTCCATATCATCCTATGGGTAATGGGATGGTAGAACATTTTAACCAGACATTGCTAGGTATGCTGGGAACCCTTGATGAGGCGAAGAAGGCTGACTGGAAGTCGTTCGTGCCTGAAGTTGTTCATGCATATAACTGCACAAGACACGAGAGCACCGGATTTTCTCCGTTTTACCTTATGTTTGGAAGACATCCTAGAATGGCTGTAGATGCATTTCTTGGCATCAACCACAACATGGAGGAGCCTAAGACTACTTCAAAATACGTAGAAGGACTGCGGAAGAGAATCCAGTTTGCATACAATATTGCATCACAAGAAGCAAGTCTGGCTGCTAAACGAAACAAGACGACCTATGACTCGAAAGTCAGGGAGGCGAAAATCGAGCCAGGAGATAGAGTCCTAGTCAGGAATGTTGGGCTTAAGGGGAAGAACAAGTTTACTGACAAGTGGGACAGTGAACCTTACATAGTAGAGGAACAGTGTGAAGATCTGCCGGTGTACAAAGTGAAGAAGGAGTTTAGTAGTCAACCGTCACGGGTACTACATAGAAATTTATTACTTCCCTTCCTTTGTATTACAGGTCAGGATGCAACACCTGCAGAGCAATCTACACAATCGGAAGACAAAGATGAAACCACGGAAGTGTCTGATGGTAGTTCAGAGGATGAGGATGGTACTGAAGCAAGTTTCATAGATCTGACAGCAGAGACAAAGGATACCAATAACAAGGTTGACACTAACTGTACCAGCGACAATCATTTTAGTAAGGCATCAGACAGACACACTCTTAGGCAGTCTATACAGTGTCCTACAAGAGTAGATACAAGAGACGTGTCAAAGACATTGGCAGGATCTGCAAAGAGAGAACCTCGGAAGGTACAGACATTCCCAGTAGAGAATTTAAGAGAAGTTGTAGAAACTGTGAGGAAAGCTAGAAGCACGGCCAAGGCGAAACATGTGCAGGAGAAACCCAGGGTACTCCGACTAAAGCAGCCCACAGATATAGATCCAGGAACATGTGACATTGTAGACAAAGGAAGGAAGGTTGTTGGTATGCAAAAGGTTATAGGGAAGACAAGTCAACATCAAGATAGGAAAACGGATGCCAAGAAGTATGTCATACCACAGCGGAGTCAGAAAACGACATGGTGGAGGACGACTTATAGGTCAACTAGCTAAAAGGGTTGACAGCTGTTGCAACTTTACAGTATTTTTTTCTTAGTACTTATTTAATAGTCTCTCAAAGACTAAGTATTATTGGTGAAATTGTAGTGTATTATTGAAGATGCGTGTTTTAACATGTTTATTTTAATTACGGATAGCTTTAGAAAGCTCCACTATAGCCATAGATTGAGACAGCTACGGGAGAACACAGCGGAAGCATAAAGTATAACAGTGAATTATATTGTATTTGCTTGTTGTGTAATTGATTGTATAAATAATTAATAAATATATTTCATAATGTGCATACTGTTTTTATATTGTGTTTAGTCATAATGTGTGACGTAAAAGTAATACAATATATATAATAAGGACCGTGTTAGATATGAAGTGCTATATATGTGCGGTACAGTTACTCCATGTAAGTAACGTATTAGTATGCAACATATAAATGTAACTATATATCTCTGAAAGATATATATATCATATGGTAAGTAGTCGTACTTATACTAGACATATTTCTAGTATGGTGTAAGTATAAATAAGGATGGTAAATTCCATTTATTTTTATTTTATTTGGCAATGTCGAGGGCGACATTTCTCTAAAGAGGAGGAGGAATGGTAGCAATTAAAATGGCAAACTTAAGGAAAAGTTTATCATTTCATTTTTTTTTCAAATGTCGAGGACGACATTCCTCTGTAGAGAGGGAGGATGTCACAGGATGACATATACAGGTATTAAGAACCTGTATATCTCACCATTGTGTTGTGTTTTAAACATTTAATCAGTTCATCATCTCTTTTCATCACTCTTTTCATCTTTCAATCTACTTTCTCTTTACCTTACGTTAGACATTTCAAATTAGGATGACCACCTTTAAACTTCAGTAATATTTCACAAGTGAGTAAGATTAACCTTTGACACGACTAACCTGGCAGGAAAATTATGCGGGCAGTTGAACATCTCAGTTAGTAGAGAAAGGACAGAAGCTATTGCCATTTTGCAATCTTTATATTTATCTTGTAAAAGGAAATATATATATTCAGATATACAGAGAACCACGAATCTTGTTTTAACTCCAAACCCCCCATAATGAGGCGGCGACATGTAGATTCCTAAAGTATGACACAATGTCTATATATAGCATGCACGTGATCACATATCATATTCAAAACATGTTATAACTCTTTGTCAACATGTCCTGTGAAACTATATTTATGATCTAGGCATAGTAGTATATTGGAAGTCCTCCAAATCTGTCTCTCATATGTTAATTAGTACAGGAAATCTAGAAAACCAATGTTTCTTAACGATGAGAGGAGAAAGGCAAATAGATTGAGCGGGTTAATAGAATTGATATATTACTAGTAAATAAAAAACAAATCCCAACATCGACTTATCATTCATATTACCAATAAAAATCAGTATATAAGTCGAACAGGAAATGCAGCTTCACAGAACACAGTGAACCCCAAAACACGCAAAACGACACACATGAATGGCAATGTTAATAAGGAATAAAGGCATATGAAGTCACAAACACAAACAGGGTTGACAATAGGACTACCGCCTTGGAACGGTCAGTGGCTAAAAAGGCCGCTGTGGGCTTAAAGCAGTTTCCAGGGTGCACCACACCTCACACTTACTCTACTGTCATCCAAATAAAACGGGTGTAAATAAAGACATCCCCCACCATGAGCAATATAAGTAAAACACATAGATGCTCGTTATATATAAATACCAAAAACAACAATAGCCTAGGAAGCCACAAAGAAGGTACTCATTGACTTGGCAGAAGCCAGAGCAACAAGAGAATAAACCCTTGTGGGCACAAGACTAGATTGCAGACAAACATCAAACGTCACCGTCCTTTTGGGCTTTAGGTAGACGTCATCATAGGGTCCACAGCCTGTCCAGTCATCGCACAATTAAAGAGGAAAGCCAAGTGTGTTATGTCCTGACACCCTCTAAAACAATGAATATGAGACTGCCTATACCAGTATATATATAGTTCTGCACATGTGAAATTATCATTAGAAACATTACAATGCAGGACGACATTGTAAATTATATATGCACACTATTGCATACTAATAAAACACTGTTCCTTCTTTTTCTAAACAAATCACAAATATATATATACAATTGAATTGAATGTTGTTTAACGGCTCATCAACACAGTATAGGTTATTTAGACCCTCACAAAGAGGGGAAGGATACATAGGAATCCGGGAACCGTGCCCTACTCTTATTATCGAATAAATTCCTATGGTTCTTTAACGTACCCGGAGGATAAACATATACACGGGGACCGCCCGGTTTAACTCCCCATCCGACAGACGAGGGGCTAAGGGAAAGTGTCTTGCCCAAGAACACACCGACGAAACTCAGTGGCACCACGGAAGTTTGAACCCGGGGCCTCTGGTTACAAATCCACCGCGCTACCGACTGCGCCACAACAGCCCTCATATATATACAAGAGGCCTAAGAGGGCCTGTGGGGCGCTCTACTGGCTAAATATACAGTTTGAGTATAAGGGGCCATAACTCTGTAACAAATCATTCAACCGAAACATGGCGATGATATGCGCAAATAAGCTTGGTACTGATCATCTCTGCAAAGTTTCCTTGAAATCCAGCCAGATGTTCAGGAGAGATGGTCCTGTACAAAGATACCGTATTAAAACTTTTAAGGGCCATAACTCTGTCAAAATTCATTCAACTGGAACACGATGATGTTATGCGCAATCATAAATTCAGGAGAACTAGTCAAAAAGGTTGTGTATTTAAACCTTTAAAAGGCCATAACTCCGCAAAAGTCATTCAACCGGAACACGGCGAAGATATGCACAACTAGACCTGGTACTGATCATCTCTAAAACGTTAGGTTGAAATCAGGCCAGGGGTTCAGGATAACTAGTCCTGACAAAGTTTGTATATTAAAGGGGTTGATTCACCATTTTCAAACAATTTTTATTTTAAAGGGCTCTAAAAAACTTGAAAATGCTGAAAGAATTATCAAAATGCCATGACAAATAAAAGAGATATGACCTATTGAAAATTTGGAAAGAACATAAATGGAGGCGGCCATATTTGAACGATGAATTCATCGCGCCTTTTTACCATTTATGGAATATTGATAAACTATATTTTATAGCAAGAAAATCACTGCAAATTGATTAAAATAAATATACAGATGCAAAATGAATAAATGGTATGCTTATTTTTCATTTGCAATGATTTTCTTTGCTTTAAACGACATTTTGCCAATATGCCATATATGGTAGAAAGGCGCGATGACGTCATCGTTCAAATATGGCTGCCCCCCATTTATGTTTCTTTGCAAAGATTCAATATGTCATATTTCCTTTATCTTTCATGGCATTTTGATAATTCTTTCAGCTTTTTTCAAGTTTTTCAGCGCCTTTAAAATAAACTTTGTTTGAAAATGGTGCATCAACCCCTTTAAACATTTGAAGGGCCAAACTCCGGTGTAACTGGTTCAAACTTGCTGGTTATTGAACTCGTCCGAGCGTTCATTGGTATCAACAATCAGGCAAAGTTTGAAAAAGATCAAATGAAAAATTAAGGCCCTATCGCGTTAACGAGGCCAAATTATAGAATATTTCAGAAATCAGGGTCATAACTCCAGTGTAAATTGTTCGAACTTGCTGGTTTTTGAACTCGTCCAAGCGTTCATTGATATCAACAATCTGGTAGAGTTTGGTAAAGATCGGATGTAAAATCGTGTTAACGAGCAAATATAGCAATTTTAACTAAATTAAGGGCCATAACTAAGGTGTTACTAGTTCGAAATGGCTGGTTTCGAACTCCTCCGAGCTGTCATTGATACTAACAATCTGGTAAAGTTTGAAAAAGATCGGATGAAAAATGAAGGCCCGTTTTGTTGTGGAGGCAAAAGTTAACGGACGAACGGACGGATGACGGACGACGGACGGACGGACGGAGGACAACTCGCCATTACATAAGCTCTGATGGCCTCTAAGCCAGTAGAGCTAAACAAGGTAAGGTAGACGTTTTTGGTCTATTATCTTAGCACTTCATCGGGTATACGTATGATAAATTGCAGAAAGGTATATAGTCTAAGATCTTATATACATTGTTAAGACGTTGAATTAGAAAATAATGCATCTGTCATGTGAATTAGTCAAGAGATGACGGCTCTTGAAAAAGACGGCTATTATAACATATACATATAAATGAATCCTGTGAAAGAAACACTTTGTATTTGTTTCAATATATATGTTGTTAGTTGTATATTTTATTATACACAGCTCCTGCCAATAGTGCTAGATATCACCGTCAATCTACATATATCGGTCTCTAGATTTGAAAAAAATGACAAAATGTGTCATGAATATCTATTACAAGGCAACAAATTTGATATAACATTAGCTATTATATTATTATTTAGTGGTGTTTTATGGAAAAAATATCAACAAT
>JAWPHD010023896.1:0-20801 GCA_037043455.1 Cyrtodaria siliqua
AATATATATGCGTAAGAACGGAATATATATGCGTAAGAACGGAATATATATGTGTAAGAACGGAATATACATGTGTAAGAACGGAATAAATATGTGTAAGAACGGAATATATACGTGTAAGAACGGAATATATATGTGTAAGAACGGAATATATGTGTAAGAATATATATGCGTAAGAACGGAATATATATGTGTAAGAACGCAATATATATGTGTAAGAACTGAATATATATGTGTAAGAACTGAATAGATATGTGTAAGAGCTGAATATATATGTGTAAGTACTGAATATATATGCGTAAGAACTGAATATATATGTGTAAGAACTGAATATATATGCGTAAGAACGGAATATATATGTGTAAGAACTGAATATATATGTATAAGAACTGAATATATATGTGTAAGAACTGAATATATATGTGTAAGAACTGAATATATGCATAAGAACGGAATATATCCGTAAGAACTGAATATATATGTGTAAGAACTGAATATATATGTGTTAGAACTGAATATATATGTGTAAGAACTGAATATATATGTGTAAGAACTGAATATATATGTGTAAGAACTGAATATATATGTGTAAGAACTGAATATATATGCGTAAAAACTGAATATATGGGTAAGAACTGAATATATGCTGCGTAAGAACTGAATATATGCGTAAGAACTGAATATATGCGTAAGAACTGAATATATATGTGTAAGGACTGAATATATTGGTGTAAGAACTGCATATATATGTGTAAGAACTGAATATATATGCGTAAGAAAGGAATATATATGTGTAAGAACTGAATATATATGTGTAAGAACTGAAAATATATGTGTTAGAACTGAATATATATGTGTAAGAACTGAATATATATGTGTAAGAACTGAATATATGTGTAAGAGCTGAATATATATGTGTAAGTACTGAATATATATGCGTATGAACTGAATATATATGCGTAAGATCGGAATATATGTGTAAGAACTGAACATATATGCGTAAGAATTGAATATATATGCGTAAAAACTGAATATATGCGTAGTAACTGAATATATGCGTAAGAACTGAATATATATGTGTAAGAACTGAATATATATGTGTAAGAACTGAATAGATATGTGTAAGAGCTGAATATATATGTGTAAGTACTGAATATATATGCGTAAGAACTGAATATATATGTGTAAGAACTGAATATATATGCGTAAGAACGGAATATATATGTGTAAGAACTGAATATATATGTATAAGAACTGAATATATATGTGTAAGAACTGAATATATATGTGTAAGAACTGAATATATGCATAAGAACGGAATATATCCGTAAGAACTGAATATATATGTGTAAGAACTGAATATATATGTGTTAGAACTGAATATATATGTGTGAGAACTGAATATATATGTGTAAGAACTGAATATATATGCGTAAGAACGGAATATATATGTGTAAGAACTGAATATATATGTATAAGAACTGAATATATATGTGTAAGAACTGAATATATATGTGTAAGAACTGAATATATGCATAAGAACGGAATATATCCGTAAGAACTGAATATATATGTGTAAGAACTGAATATATATGTGTTAGAACTGAATATATATGTGTAAGAACTGAATATATATGTGTAAGAACTGAATATATATGTGTAAGAACTGAATATATATGTGTAAGAACTGAATATATATGCGTAAAAACTGAATATATGGGTAAGAACTGAATATATGCTGCGTAAGAACTGAATATATGCGTAAGAACTGAATATATGCGTAAGAACTGAATATATGCGTAAGAACTGAATATATATGTGTAAGGACTGAATATATTGGTGTAAGAACTGCATATATATGTGTAAGAACTGAATATATATGCGTAAGAAAGGAATATATATGTGTAAAAACTGAATATATATGTGTAAGAACTGAAAATATATGTGTTAGAACTGAATATATATGTGTAAGAACTGAATATATATGTGTAAGAACTGAATATATGTGTAAGAGCTGAATATATATGTGTAAGTACTGAATATATATGCGTATGAACTGAATATATATGCGTAAGATCGGAATATATGTGTAAGAACTGAACATATATGCGTAAGAATTGAATATATATGCGTAAAAACTGAATATATGCGTAAGAACTGAATATATGCGTAAGAACTGAATATATATGTGTAAGAACTGAATATATTTGTGTAAGAACTGCATATATATGTGTAAGAACTGAATATATATGCGTAAGAACGGAATATATATGTGTAAGAACTGAATATATATGTGTAAGAACTGAATATATATGTGTTAGAACGGAATATATATGTGTAAGAACTGAATATATATGTGTAAGAACTGAATATATATATGTAAGAGCTAAATATATATGTGTAAGAACTGAATATATATGCGTAAGAACTGAATATATATGCGTAAGATCGGAATATATGTGTAAGAACTGAACATATATGCGTAAGAATTGAATATATATGCGTAAGAACTGAATATATGTGTAAGAACTGAATATATGCGTAAAACTGAATATATATGTGTAAGAACTGAATATATTTGTGTAAGAACTGCATATCTATGTGTAAGAATTGAATATATATGCGTAAGAACGGAATATATATGTGTAAGAACTGAATATATATGTGTAAGAACTGAATATATATGCGTAAGAACTGAATATATATGCGTAATAACTGAATATATATGCGTAAGAACTGAATTTATATGCTTAAGAACGGAATATATATGCGTAAGAACTGAATATATATGTGTAAGAACTGAATATATATGTGTAAGAACTGAATATATATGCGTAAGAACTGAATATATATGTGTAAGAACTGAATATATATGTGTAAGAACTGAATATATATGTGTAAGAACTGAATATATATGTGTAAGAGCTGAATATATATGTGTAAGAACTGAATATATATGCGTAAGAACTGAATATATATGCGTAAGATCGGAATATATGTGTAAGAACTGAATATATGCTTAAAAACTGAATATATGAGTGTAAGAACTGAATATATTTGTGTAAGAACTGCATATATATGTGTAAGAACTGAATATATATGCGTAAGAACGGAATATATATGTGTAAGAACTGAATATATATGTATAAGAACTGAATATATATGTGTAAGAACTGAATATATATGTGTAAGAACTGCATATATATGTGTAAGAACTGAATATACATGCGTAAGAACTGAATATATATGTGTAAGAACTGAATATATATGTATAAGAACTGATTATATATGTGTAAGAACGGAATATATATGTGTAAGAACTGAATATATATGTGTAAGAACGGAATATATATGTGTAAGAACTGAATATATATGTGTAAGAACTGAATATATATGTGTTAGAACGGAGTATATATGCGTAAGAACGGAATATATATGTGTAAGAACTGAATATGTACGTGTAAGAACTGAATATATATGTGTATAACTGAATATATATGTGTAAGAACTGAATATATATGTGTAAGAGCTGATTATATGTGTAAGAACTGAATATATATGCGTAAGAACTGAATATATATGCGTAAGATCGGAATATATGTGTAAGAACTGAACATATATGCGTAAGAATTGAATATATACGCGTAAGAACTGAATCTATGCGTAAGAACTGAATATATGCGTAAGAACTGAATATATATGTGTAAGAACTGAATATATTTGTGTAAGAACTGCATATATATGTGTAAGAACTGAATATATATGTGTAAGAACTGAATATATATGTGTAAGAACGGAATATATATGTGTAAGAGCTAAATATATATGTGTAAGAACTGAATATATATGCGTAAGAATTGAATATATATGCGTAAGTACTGAATATATGCGTAAGAACTGAATATATGCGTAAGAACTGAATATATATGTGTAAGAACTGAACATATGTGTGTAAGAACTGCATATATATGTGTAAGAACTGAATATATATGAGTAAGAACGGAATATATATGTGTAAGAACGGAATATATATGTGTAAGAACTGAATATATATGTGTAAGAACTGAATATATATGTGTAAGAGCTAAATATATATGTGTAAGAACCGAATATATATGCGTAAGAACTGAATATATATGCGTAAGATCGGAATATATGTGTAAGAACTGGACATATATGCGTAAGAATTGAATATATATGCGTAAGAACTGAATATATTTGTAAGAACTGAATATATGCGTAAAAACTGCATATATATGTGTAAGAACTGAATATATTTGTGTAAGAACTGCATATATATGTGTAAGAATTGAATATATATGCGTAAGAACGGAATATATATGTGTAAGAACTGAATATATATGTGTAAGAACTGAATATATATGCGTAAGAACTAAATATATATGCGTAAGTACTGAATATATATGCGTAAGAACTGAATATATATGTGTAAGAACTGAATATATATGCATAAGAACTGAATATATATGCGTAAGAACGGAATATATATGTGTAAGAACTGAATATATATGTGTAAGAACTGAATATATATGTGTTAGAACGGAATATATATGTGTAAGAACTGAATATATATGCGTAAGAACGGAATATATATGTGTAAGAACTGAATATATATGTTTAAGAACTGAATATATATGTGTTAGAACTGAATATATATGTGTAAGAACTGAATATATATGTGTAAGAACTGAATATATATGTGTTAGAACGGAGTATATATGCGTAAGAACGGAATATATATGTGTAAGAACTGAATATGTACGTGTAAGAACTGAATATATATGTGTATAACTGAATATATATGTGTAAGAACTGAATATATATGTGTAAGAGCTGATTATATGTGTAAGAACTGAATATATATGCGTAAGAACTGAATATATATGCGTAAGACCGGAATATATGTGTAAGAACTGAACATATATGCGTAAGAATTGAATATATACGCGTAAGAACTGAATCTATGCTTAAGAACTGAATATATGCGTAAGAACTGAATATATATGTGTAAGAACTGAATATATTTGTGTAAGAACTGCATATATATGTGTAAGAACTGAATATATATGTGTAAGAACTGAATATATATGTGTAAGAACGAAATATATATGTGTAAGAGCTGAATATATATGTGTAAGAACGGAATATATATGCGTAAGAATTGAATATATATGCGTAAGTACTGAATATATGCGTAAGAACTGAATATATGCGTAAGAACTGAACATATGTGTGTAAGAATCTGCATATATATGTGTAAGAACTGAATATATATGAGTAAGAACGGAATATATATGTGTAAGAACGGAATATATATGTGTAAGAACTGAATATATATGTGTTAGAACGGAATATATGTGTAAGAACTGAATATATATGTGTAATAACTGAATATATATGTGTAAGAGATAAATATATATGTGTAAGAACTGAATATATATGCGTAAGAACTGAATATATATGCGTAAGATCGGAATATATGTGTAAGAACTGGACATATATGCGTAAGAATTGAATATATATGCGTAAGAACTGAATATATGTGTAAGAACTGAATATATGCGTAAAAACTGCATATATATGTGTAAGAACTGAATATATTTGTGTAAGAACTGTATATATATGTGTAAGAATTGAATATATATGCGTAAGAACGGAATATATATGTGTAAGAACTGAATATATATGTGTAAGAACTGAATATATATGCGTAAGAACTAAATATATATGCGTAAAAACTGAATATATATGCGTAAGAACTGAATATATATGTGTAAGAACTGAATTATATATGCGTAAGAACTGAATATATATGCGTAAGAACGGAATATATATGTGTAAGAACTGAATATATATGTGTAAGAACTGAATATATATGTGTTAGAACGGAATTATATATGTATAAGAACTGAATATATATTCGTAAGAATGGAATATATATGTGTAAGAACTGAATATATATGTTTAAGAACTGAATATATATGTGTTAGAACTGAATATATATGTGTAAGAACTGAATATATATGTGTAAGAACTGAATATATATGTGTAAGAGCTGAATATTATATGTGTAAGAACTGAATATATATGCGTAAGAACTGAATATATATGCGTAATATCGGAATATATGTGTAAGAACTGAATATATGCGTAAAAACTGAATATATGTGTAAGATTTGAATATATTTGTGTAAGAACTGAATATATATGTGTAAGAACTGAATATATATGTGTTAGAACGGAGTATATATGCGTAAGAACGGAATATATATGTGTAAGAACTGAATATGTACGTGTAAGAACTGAATATATATGTGTATAACTGAATATATATGTGTAAGAACTGAATATATATGTGTAAGAGCTGATTATATGTGTAAGAACTGAATATATATGCGTAAGAACTGAATATATATGCGTAAGATCGGAATATATGTGTAAGAACTGGACATATATGCGTAAGAATTGAATATATATGCGTAAGAACTGAATATATGTGTAAGAACTGAATATATGCGTAAAAACTGCATATATATGTGTAAGAACTGAATATATTTGTGTAAGAACTGCATATATATGTGTAAGAATTGAATATATATGCGTAAGAACGGAATATATATGTGTAAGAACTGAATATATATGTGTAAAAACTGAATATATATGCGTAAGAACTAAATATATATGCGTAAAAACTGAATATATATGCGTAAGAACTGAATATATATGTGTAAGAACTGAATATATATGCGCAAGAACTGAATATATATGCGTAAGAACGGAATATATATGTGTAAGAACTGAATATATATGTGTAAGAACTGAATATATATGTGTTAGAACGGAATATATATGTGTAAGAACTGAATATATATGCGTAAGAACGGAATATATATGTGTAAGAACTGAATATATATGTTTAAGAACTGAATATATATATGTGTTAGAACTGAATATATATGTGTAAGAACTGAATATATATGTGTAAGAACTGAATATATATGTGTAAGAGCTGAATATATATGTGTAAGAACTGAATATATATGCGTAAGAACTGAATATATATGCGTAAGATCGGAATATATGTGTAAGAACTGAATATATGCGTAAAAACTGAATATATGTGTAAGAACTGAATATATTTGTGTAAGAACTGAATATATATGTGTTAGAATGGAATATATATGCGTAAGAACGGAATATATATGTGTAAGAACTGAATATATACGTGTAAGAACTGAATATATGTGTGTATAACTGAATATATCTGTGTATGAACTGAATATATATGTGTAAGAACTGAATATATATGTGTAAGAGCTGAATATATATGTGTAAGAACTGAATATATATGCGTAAGAACTGAATATATATGCGTAAGATCGGAATATATGTGTAAGAACTGAACATATATGCGTAAGAATTGAATATATATGTGTAAGAACTGAATATATATGTGTAAGAACTGAATATATATGTCTTAGAACAGAATATATATGTGTAAGAACTGAATATATATGTGTTAGAACGGAATATATATGTGTAAGAACTGAATATATATGCGCAAGAACGGAATATATTTGTGTAAGAACTGCATATATATGTGTAAGAACTGAATATATATGTGTAAGAACTGAATATATATGTGTAAGAACTGAATATATATGTGTAAGAACTGAATATATATGTCTTAGAACAGAATATATATGTGTAAGAACTGAATATATATGTGTTAGAACGGAATATATATGTGTAAGAACTGAATATATATGCGCAAGAACGGAATATATATGTGTAAGAACGGAATATATATGTCTAAGAACTGAATATAGATGTGTAAGAACTGAATATATATGTGTTAGAACTGAATATATATGTGTAAGAACTGAATATATATGTGTAAGAAATGAATATATATGTGTAAGAGCTGAATATATATGTGTAAGAGCTGAATATATATGCGTAAGAACTGAATATATATGCGTTAGATCGGAATATATGTGTAAGAACTGAACATATATGCGTAAGAATTGAATATATATGAGTAAGAACTGAATATATGCGTAAGAACTGAATATATGCGTAAGAACTGAATATATATGTGTAAGAACTGAATATATTTGTGTAAGAACTGCATATATATGTGTAAGAACTGAATATATATGCGTAAGAACGGAATATATATGTATAAGAACTGAATATATATGTGTAAGAACTGAATATATATGTGTTAGAACGGAATATATATGTGTAAGAACTGAATATATATTTGTAAGAACTGAATATATGTGTGTAAGAGCTAAATATATATGTGTAAGAACTGCATATATATGTGTAAGAATTGAATATATATGCGTAAGAACGGAATATATATGTGTAAGAACTGAATATATATGTGTAAGAACTGAATATATATGCGTAAGAACTAAATATATATGCGTAAGTACTGAATATATATGCGTAAGAACTGAATATATATGTGTAAGAACTGAATATATATGCATAAGAACTGAATATATATGCGTAAGAACGGAATATATATGTGTAAGAACTGAATATATATGTGTAAGAACTGAATATATATGTGTTAGAACGGAATATATATGTGTAAGAACTGAATATATATGCGTAAGAACGGAATATATATGTGTAAGAACTGAATATATATGTTTAAGAACTGAATATATATGTGTTAGAACTGAATATATATGTGTAAGAACTGAATATATATGTGTAAGAACTGAATATATATGTGTTAGAACGGAGTATATATGCGTAAGAACGGAATATATATGTGTAAGAACTGAATATGTACGTGTAAGAACTGAATATATATGTGTATAACTGAATATATATGTGTAAGAACTGAATATATATGTGTAAGAGCTGATTATATGTGTAAGAACTGAATATATATGCGTAAGAACTGAATATATATGCGTAAGACCGGAATATATGTGTAAGAACTGAACATATATGCGTAAGAATTGAATATATACGCGTAAGAACTGAATCTATGCTTAAGAACTGAATATATGCGTAAGAACTGAATATATATGTGTAAGAACTGAATATATTTGTGTAAGAACTGCATATATATGTGTAAGAACTGAATATATATGTGTAAGAACTGAATATATATGTGTAAGAACGGAATATATATGTGTAAGAGCTGAATATATATGTGTAAGAACGGAATATATATGCGTAAGAATTGAATATATATGCGTAAGTACTGAATATATGCGTAAGAACTGAATATATGCGTAAGAACTGAATATATATGTGTAAGAACTGAACATATGTGTGTAAGAACTGCATATATATGTGTAAGAACTGAATATATATGAGTAAGAACGGAATATATATGTGTAAGAACGGAATATATATGTGTAAGAACTGAATATATATGTGTTAGAACGGAATATATGTGTAAGAACTGAATATATATGTGTAATAACTGAATATATATGTGTAAGAGATAAATATATATGTGTAAGAACTGAATATATATGCGTAAGAACTGAATATATATGCGTAAGATCGGAATATATGTGTAAGAACTGGACATATATGCGTAAGAATTGAATACATATGCGTAAGAACTGAATATATGTGTAAGAACTGAATATATGCGTAAAAACTGCATATATATGTGTAAGAACTGAATATATTTGTGTAAGAACTGCATATATATGTGTAAGAATTGAATATATATGCGTAAGAACGGAATATATATGTGTAAGAACTGAATATATATGTGTAAGAACTGAATATATATGCGTAAGAACTAAATATATATGCGTAAAAACTGAATATATATGCGTAAGAACTGAATATATATGTGTAAGAACTGAATATATATGCGTAAGAACTGAATATATATGCGTAAGAACGGAATATATATGTGTAAGAACTGAATATATATGTGTAAGAACTATATATATATGTGTTAGAACGGAATATATATGTATAAGAACTAGATATATATGCGTAAGAACGGAATATATATGTGTAAGAACTGAATATATATGTTTAAGAACTGAATATATATGTGTTAGAACTGAATATATATGTGTAAGAACTGAATATATATGTGTAAGAACTGAATATATATGTGTAAGAGCTGAATATATATGTGTAAGAACTGAATATATATGCGTAAGAACTGAATATATATGCGTAATATCGGAATATATGTGTAAGAACTGAATATATGCGTAAAAACTGAATATATGTGTAAGATTTGAATATATTTGTGTAAGAACTGAATATATATGTGTAAGAACTGAATATATATGTGTTAGAACGGAGTATATATGCGTAAGAACGGAATATATATGTGTAAGAACTGAATATGTACGTGTAAGAACTGAATATATATGTGTATAACTGAATATATATGTGTAAGAACTGAATATATATGTGTAAGAACTGAATATATATGCGTAAGAACGGAATATATATGTATAAGAACTGAATATATATGTGTAAGAACTGAATATATATGTGTTAGAACGGAATATATATGTGTAAGAACTGAATATATATTTGTAAGAACTGAATATATGTGTGTAAGAGCTAAATATATATGTGTAAGAACTGAATATATATGCGTAAGAACTGAATATATATGCGTAAGATCGGAATATATGTGTAAGAACTGGACATATATGCGTAAGAATTGAATATATATGCGTAAGAACTGAATATATGCGTAAGAACTGAATATATATGTGTAAGAACTGAATATATATGTGTAAGAACTGAATATATATGCGTAAGTACGGAATATATATGTGTAAGAACTGAATATATATATTTGTGTAAGAACTGAATATATATGTGTTAGAACGGAATATATATGTGTAAGAACTGAATATATATGTGTAAGAACTGAATATATATGTGTAAGAGCTGAATATACATGGGTAAGAACTGAATATATATGCGTAAGAACTGAATATATATGCGTAGGATCGGAATATTTGTGTAAGAACTGAACATATATGCGTAAGAACTGAATATATGCGTAAGAACTGAAAATATATGTGTAAGAACTGAATATATTTGTGTAAGAACTGCATATATATGTGTAAGAACTGAATATATAAGTGTAAGAACTGAATATATTTGTGTAAGAACTGCATATATATGTGTAAGAACTGAATATATATGTGTACGAACTGAATATATATGTGTAAGAACTGAATATATATGTGTTAGAACGGAATATATATGTGTAAGAACTGAATATATATGTGTAAGAACTGAATATATATGTGTAAGAACTGAATATATATGTGTAAGAGCTGAATATATATGTGTAAGAACTGAATATATATGCGTAAAAACTGAATATATATGCGTTAGATCGGAATATATGTGTAAGAACTGAACATATATGCGTAAGAATTGAATATATATGCGTAAGAACTGAATATATGCGTAAGAACTGAATATATGCGTAAGAACTGAATATATATGTGTAAGACCTGAATATATATGTGTTAGAACTGAATATATATGTGTAAGAACTGAATATATATGTGTTAGAACGGAATGTATATGAATAAGAACTCAATATATATGTGTAAGAACTGAATATATATGTTTAATAGCTAAATATATATGTGTAAGAACTGAATATATATGCGTAAGAACTGAATATATATGCGTAAGAACTGAATATATATGTGTAAGACCTGAATATATTTGTGTAAGAACTGCATATATATGTGTAAAAACTGAATATATATGCGTAAGAACGGAATATATATGTGTAAGAACTGAGTATATATGTGTAAGAACTGAATATATATGCGTAAGACGGGAATATATATGTGTAAGAACTGAATATATTTGTGTAAGAACTGAATATATATGTGTAAGAACTAAATATATATGCGTAAGAACGGAATATATATGTGTAAGAACTGAATATATATGTGTAAGAAATGAATATATATGTGTTAGAACGGAATATATATGTGTAAGAACTGAATATATATGTGTAAGAACTGAATATATATGTGTAAGAGCTAAATATATATGTGAAAGAACTGAATATATATGCGTAAGAACTGAATATATATGCGTAAGAACTGAATATATATGCGTAAGAACTGAATATATATGCGTTAGAACGGAATATATAGGCGTAAGAACGGAATATATATGTGTAAGAACTGAATATATTTGTGTAAGAACTGAATATATATGTGTAAGAACTAAATATATATGCGTAAGAACGGAATATATATCTGTAAAAACTGAATATATATGCGTAAGATCGGAATATATGTGTAACAACTAAATATATATGTGTAAGAACTGAATATATTTTTGTAAGAACTGCATATATATGTGTAAGAACTGAATATATATGCGTAAGAACGGAATATATATGTGTAAGAACTGAATATATATGTGTTATAACTGAATATATATTTGTTAGAACGGATTATATATGTGTAAGAACTGAATATATATGTGTAAGAACTGAATATATATATGTAAGAGCTAAATATATATGTGTAAGAACTGAATAGATATGCGTAAGAACTGAATATATATGCGTAAGATCGGAATATATGTGTAAGAACTGGACATATATGCGTAAGAATTGAATATATATGCGTAAGAACTGATTATATGTGTAAAAACTGAATATATATATGTAAGAACTGAATATATTTGTGTAAGAACTGCATATATATGTGTAAGAATTGAATATATATGCGTAAGAACGGAATATATATGTATAAAAACTGAATATATATGTGTAAGAACTGAATATATATGCGTAAGAACTAAATATATATGCGTAAGAACTGAATATATATGCGTAAGAACTGAATATATATGCGTAAGAACTAAATATATATGCGTAAGAACTGAATATATATGCGTAAGAACTGAATATATATGTGTAAGAACTGAATATATATGCGTAAGAACTGAATATATATGCGTAAGAACGGAATATATATTTGTAAGAACTGAATATATATGTGTAAGAACTGAATATATATGTGTTAGAACGGAATATATATGTGTAAGAACTGAATATATATGCGTAAGAATGGAATATATATGTGTAAGAACTGAATATATATGTGTAAGAACTGAATATATATGTGTTAGAACGGAATATATATGTGTAAAAACTGAATATATATGTGTAAGAACGGAATATATATGTGTAAGAGCTGAATATATATGTGTAAGAACTGAATATATATGCGTAAGAACTGAATATATATGCGTAAGATCGGAATATATGTGTAAGAACTGAATATATGCGTAAAAACTGCATATATATGTGTAAGAACTGAATATATTTGTGTAATAACTGCATATATATGTGTAAGAACTGAATATATATGCGTAAGAACGGAATATATATGTGTAAGAACTGAATATATATGTATAAGAACTGAATATATATGTGTAAGAACTGAATATATATGTGTAAAAACTGCATATATATGTGTAAGAACTGAATATATATGTGTAAGAACTGAATATATATGTGTAGAACTGAGTATATATGTGTAAGAACTGAATATATATGTGTAAGAACTGAATATATATGTGTAAGAGCTGAATATATATGTGTAAGAACTGAATATATATGCGTAAGAACTGAATATATATGCGTAAGATCGGAATATATGTGTAAGAACTAAACATATATGCGTAAGAATTGAATATATTCGCGTAAGAACTGAATATATGCGTAAGAACTGAATATATGCGTAAGAACTGAATATATATGTGTAAGAACTGAATATATTTGTGTAAGAACTGCATATATATGTGTAAGAACTGAATATATATGTGTAAGAACTGAATATATATGTGTAAGAACTGAATATATATGTCTTAGAACGGAATATATATGTGTAAGAACTGAATATATATGTGTTAGAATGGAATATATATGTGTAAGAACTGAATATATATGCGTAAGAACGGAATATATATGTGTAAGAACGTAATATATATGTGTAAGAACTGAATATATATGTGTAAGAACTGAATATATATGTGTTAAAACTGAATATATATGTGTAAGAACTGAATATATATGTGTAAGTACTGAATATATATGTGTAAGAGCTGAATATATATATGTAAGAACTGAATATATATGCATAAGAACGGAATATATATGCGTAAGATCGGAATATATGTGTAAGAACTGAACATATATGCGTAAGAATTGAATATATATGCGTAAGAACTGAATATATGTGTAAGAACTGAATGTATATGTGTTAGAACGGAATATATATGTGTAAGAACTGAATATATATGTGTAAGAACAGAATATATATGTGTAAGAGCTAAATATATATGTGTAAGAACTGAATATATATGCGTAAGAACTGAATATATATGCGTAAGATCGGAATATATGTGTAAGAACTGGACATATATGCGTAAGAATTGAATATATATGCGTAAGAACTGAATATATGTGTAAGAACTGAATATATGCGTAAAAACTGAATATATATGTGTAAGAACTGAATATATTTGTGTAAGAACTGCATATATATGTGTAAGAATTGAATATATATGCGTAAGAACGGAATATATATGTGTAAGAACTGAATATATATGTGTAAGAACTGAATATATATGCATAAGAACTGAATATATATGCGTTAGAAATGAATATATATGCGTAAGCACTGAATTGATATGCTTCAGAACGGAATATATATGCGTAAGAACTGAATATATATGTGTAAGAACTGAATATATATGTGTAAGAACTGAATATATATGCGTAAGAACGGAATATATATGTGTAAGATCTGAATATATATGTATAAGAACTGAATATATATGTGTAACAACTGAATATATATGTGTAAGAACTGAATATATGCGTAAGAACTGAATATATGCGTAAGAACGGAATATATATGCGTAAGAACTGAATATATATGTGTAAGAACTGAATATATATGTGTAAGAACTGAATATATATCCGTAAGAACAAAATATATATGTATAAGAACTGAATATATATGTATAAGAACTGAATATATATGTGTAAGAACTGAATATATATGTGTAAGAAATAAATATATGCATAAGAACGGAATATATGCGTAAGAACTGAATATATATGTGTAAGAACTGAATATATATGTGTTAGAACTGAATATATATGTGTAAGAATTGAATATATATGTGTAAGAACTGAATATATATGTGTAAGAGCTGAAGATATATGCGTAAGAACTGAATATATGCGTAAGAACTGAATATATGCGTAGTAACTGAATATATATGTGTAAGAACTGAATATATTTGTGTAAGAACTGCATATATATGTGTAAGAACTTAATATATATGCATAAGAAAGGAATATATATGTGTAAGAACTGAATATATATGTGAAAGAACTGAATATATATGTGTTAGAACGGAATATATATGTGTAAGAACTGAATATATATGTGTCAGAACTGAATATATATGTGTAAGAGCTAAATATATATGTGTAAGAACTGAATATATATGCGTAAGAACTGAATATATATGCGTAAGATCGGAATATATGTGTAAGAACTGGACATATATGCGTAAGAATTTAATATATATGCGTAAGAACTGAATATATGTGTAAGAACTGAATATATGCGTAAAAACTGAATATATATGTGTAAGAACTGAATATATTTGTGTAAGAACTGCATAAATATGTGTAAGAATTTAATATATATGCGTAAGAACGGAATATATATGTGTAAGACTGAATATATATGTGTAAGAACTGAATATATATGCGTAAGAACTGAATATATATGCGTAAGAACTGAATATATGCGTAAAAAATGAATATATATATGCTTAAGAACGGAATATATATGTGTAAGAACTGAATATATATGTGTAAGAACTGTATATATATGTGTAAGAACTGAATATATATGCGTAAGAACGGAATATATATATGTAAGAACTGAATATATATGTATAAGCACTGAATATATATGTGTAAGAACTGAATATATATGTGTAAGAACTGAATATATGCGTAAGAACTGAATATATGCGTAAGAACGGAATATATATGCTTAAGAACTGAATATATATGTGTAAGAACTGAATATATATGTGTAAGAACTGAATATATATGCGTAAGAACAGAATATATATGTGTAAGAACTGAATATATATGTATAAGAACTGAATATATATGTGTAAGAACTGAATATGTGTAAGAACTGAATATATGCATAAGAACGGAATATATGCGTAAGAACTGAATATATATGTGTAAAAACTGAATATATATGTGTTAGAACTGAATATATATGTGTAAAAACTGAATATATATGAATATATATGTGTAAGAACTGAATATATATGTGTAAGAGCTGAATATATATGCGTAAAAACTGAATATATGCGTAAGAACTGAATATATGCTGCGTAAGAACTGAATATATGCGTTAGAACTGAATATATGCGTAAGAACTGAATATATATGTGTAAGAACTGAATATATTTGTGTAAGAACTGCATATATATGTGTAAGAACTGAATATATATGCGTAAGAAAGGAATATATATGTGTAAGAAATGAATATATATGCGTAAGAACTGAATATATATGTGAAAGAACTGAATATATGTGTGTTAGAACGGAATATATATGTGTAAGAACTGAATATATATGTGTCAGAACTGAATATATATGTGTAAGAGCTAAATATATATGTGTAAGAACTGAATATATATGCGTAAGAACTGAATATATATGCGTAAGATCGGAATATATGTGTAAGAACTGGACTAATATGCGTAAGAATTGAATATATATGCGTAAGAACTGAATATATGTGTAAGAACTGAATATATGCATAACAACTGAATATATATGTGTAAGAACTGAATATATTTGTGTAAGAACTGCATATATATGTGTAAGAATTTAATATATATGCGTAAGAACGGAATATATATGTGTAAGACTGAATATATATGTGTAAGAACTGAATATATATGCGTAAGAACTGAATATATATGCGTAAGAACTGAATATATATGCGTAAAAACTGAATTTATATGCTAAAGAATGGAATATATATGTGTAAGAACTGAATATATATGTGTAAGAACTGAATATATATGTGTAAGAACTGAATATATATGCGTAAGAACGGAATATATATGTGTAAGAACTGAATATATATGTATAAGAACTGAATATATATGTGTAAGAACTGAATATATATGTGTAAGAACTGAATATATGCGTAAGAACTGAATATATGCTTAAGAACGGAATATATATGCGTAAGAACTGAATATATATGTGTAAGAACGGAATATATATGTGTAAGAACTGAATATATATGCGTAAGAACGGAATATATATGTGTAAGAACTGAATATATATGTATAAGAACTGAATATATATGTGTAAGAACTGAATATATATGTGTAAGAACTGAATATATGCATAAGAACGGAATATATGCGTAAGAACTGAATATATATGTGTAAGAACTGAATATATATGTGTTAGAACTGAATATATATGTGTGAGAACTGAATATATATGTGTAAGAACGGAATATATATGTGTAAGAGCTGAATATATATGCGTAAAAACTGAATATATGCGTAAGAACTGAATATATGCTGCGTAAGAACTGAATATATGCGTAAGAACTGAATATATGCGTAAGAACTGAATATATATGTGTAAGAACTGAATATATTTGTGTAAGAACTGCATATATATGTGTAAGAACTGAATATATATGCGTAAGAAAGGAATATATATGTGTAAGAACTGAATATATATGTGTAAGAACTGAAAATATATGTGTTAGAACTGAATATATATGTGTAAGAACTGAATATATATGTGTAAGAACTGAATATATATGTGTAAGAGCTGAATATATATGTGTAAGTACTGAATATATATGCGTAAGAACTGAATATATATGCGTAAGATCGGAATATATGTGTAAGAACTGAACATATATGCGTAAGAATTGAATATATATGCGTAAAAACTGAATATATGCGTAAGAACTGAATATATGCGTAAGAACTGAATATATATGTGTAAGAACTGAATATATTTGTGTAAGAACTGCATATATATGTGTAAGAACTGAATATATATGCGTAAGAACGGAATATATATGTGTAAGAACTGAATATATATGTGTAAGAACTGAATATATATGTATTAGAACGGAATATATATGTGTAAGAACTGAATATATATGTGTAAGAACTGAATATATATGTTTAAGAGCTAAATATATATGTGTAAGAACTGAATATATATGCGTAAGAACTGAATATATATGCGTAAGATCGGAATATATGTGTAAGAACTGGACATATATGCGTAAGAATTGAATATATATGCGTAAGAACGGAATATATGTGTAAGAACTGAATATATGCGTAAAAACTGAATATATATGTGTAAGAACTGAATATATTTGTGTAAGAACTGCATATCTATGTGTAAGAATTGAATATATATGCGTAAGAACAGAATATATATGTGTAAGAACTGAATATATATGTGTAAGAACTGAATATATATGCGTAAGAACTGAATATATATACGTAATAACTGAATATATATGCGTAAGAACTGAATTTATATGCTTAAGAACGGAATATATATGCGTAAGAACTAAATATATATGTGTAAGAACTGAATATATATGTGTAAGAACTGAATATATATGCGTAAGAACGGAATATATATGTGTAAGAACTGAATATATATTTATAAGAACTGAATATATATGTGTAAGAACTTAATATATATGTGTAAGAACTGAATATATGCGTAAGAACTGAATATATGCGTAAGAACTGAATATATGCGTAAAAACTGAATATATTTGTGTAAGAACTGAATATATATGTGTAAGAACTGAATATATTTGTGTAAGAACTGCCTATATATGTGTAAGAACTGAATATATATGCGTAAGAAAGGAATATATATGTGTAAGAACTGAATATATATGTGTAAGAACTGAAAATATATGTGTTAGAACTGAATATATATGTGTAAGAACTGAATATATATGTGTAAGAACTGAATATATATGTGTAAGAGCTGAATATATATGTGTAAGTACTGAATATATATGCGTAAGAACTGAATATATATGCGTAAGATCGGAATATATGTGTAAGAACTGAACATATATGCGTAAGAATTGAATATATATGCGTTAAAACTGAATATATGCGTAAGAACTGAATATATGCGTAAGAACTGAATATATATGTGTAAGAACTGAATATATTTGTGTAAGAACTGCATATATATGTGTAAGAACTGAATATATATGCGTAAGAACGGAATATATATGTGTAAGAACTGAATATATATGTGTAAGAACTGAATATATATGTATTAGAACGGAATATATATGTGTAAGAACTGAATATATATGTGTAAGAACTGAATATATATGTTTAAGAGCTAAATATATATGCGTAAGAACTGAATATATATGCGTAAGAACTGAATATATATGCGTAAGATCGGAATATATGTGTAAGAACTGGACATATATGCGTAAGAATTGAATATATATGCGTAAGAACGAAATATATGTGTAAGAACTGAATATATGCGTAAAAACTGAATATATATGTGTAAGAACTGAATATATTTGTGTAAGAACTGCATATCTATGTGTAAGAATTGAATATATATGCGTAAGAACGGAATATATATGTGTAAGAACTGAATATATATGTGTAAGAACTAAATATATATGCGTAAGAACTGAATATATATGCGTAATAACTGAATATATATGCGTAATAACTGAATTTATATGCTTAAGAACGGAATATATATGCGTAAGAACTGAATATATATGTGTAAGAACTGAATATATATGTGTAAGAACTGAATATATATGCGTAAGAACGGAATATATATGTGTAAGAACTGAATATATATTTATAAGAACTGAATATATATGTGTAAGAACTTAATATATATGTGTAAGAACTGAATATATGCGTAAGAACTGAATATATGCGTAAGAACTGAATATATGCGTAAAACTGAATATATTTGTGTAAGAATTGAATATATTTGTGTAAGAACTGCATATATATGTGTAAGAATTGAATTATATGCGTAAGAACGGAATATATGTGTAAGAACTGAATATATATGTGTAAGAACTGAATATATATGCGTAAGAACTGAATATATATGCGTAAGAACTGAATATATATGTGTAAGAACGGAATATATATGTGTAAGAACTGAATATATATGTGTAAGAACTGAATATATGCGTAAGAACTGAATATATGCGTAAGAACGGAATATATATGCGTAAGAACTGAATATATATGTGTAAGAACTGAATATATATGTGTAAGAACTAAATATATATGCGTAAGAACGGAATATATATGTGTAAGAACTGAATATATATGTATAAGAACTGAATATATATGTGTAAGAACTGAATATGTGTAAGAAGTGAATATATGCATAAGAACGGAATATATGCGTAAGAACTGAATATATATGTGTAAAAACTGAATATATATGTGTTAGAACTGAATATATATGTGTAAGAACTGAATATATATGAATATATATGTGTAAGAACTGAATATATATGTGTAAGAGCTGAATATATATGCGTAAAAACTGAATATATGCGTAAGAACTGAATATATGCTGCGTAAGAACTGAATATATGCGTAAGAACTGAATATATGCATAAGAA
>JAWPHD010023897.1:0-20800 GCA_037043455.1 Cyrtodaria siliqua
CTTGATTCAGTTAAAAATGCTATATTTGCCTCTTTAAGACGTTAGTCACTCGCTTCATTGATGTTATAAGAGCCATATTAGCCTGTAGAGCGTCCACAGGGCCTATTGTTTGAATTTTATTTTATTTTATTTTATTTTTTCTTTGATTTTTTTTTAGATATTTCTTTTTTTCTAAATTTTTTTTTTTTTAATTTGTTTTTTTTTTGTTTGAATTATTTTTTTTGATTTTTTTTTAATTATTATTTTTTTTGAATTCTTTTTTTGAAATATTTTTCTATGTTGGACCAGTCGGACTGTACCAACAAACACATCCATACCAACAAACATATCCATACTGTACCAACAAACACATCCATACTGTACCAACAAACACATCCATGCTAACAAACACATCCATACCAACAAACACATCCATACCATGCCAACAAACACATCCATACTATACCAGCAAACACATCCGTGCCAACAAACACATCCAATTTGGGTCACTTTTATTTTTTGCCTTCTATTATTATAGACAATTATAATAATAGAAGTCAAAAATTAAAAGTGACCAGTTCCTGTGCTTACACATGTAGTATGCCTTCTTCCCTAGAGCGGTTGTACATCCTATAGTAGATAGAGATATGTGAGATGTCAAGGAAAGTTATTTCCCTTGATATTAATTACCTGACTTCCGGTTTACTTCTTTTGTTCAGTTAGGAGAAAATTTGTGGTGTTTAAAACTTCTTTAAACCCAATTCGTCATTTATGTAATCGTCTAGCATGAATGTTAAAAAGCCAATAACATAGTCAACGTAAGTTGTATTTACTTAAAATTGTATAATTTTTTATGTGTGGTCTTGAAAATTATGGTACACAAACCCGCCCCGCAGTTCTGGCGTGGCGCAGTCCGTCGGATGTGGACGTAAACCGGGCAGTCCCGTGTATCGCCTATCGGTCTATCCTCCGAGCAGGTTAAAGAACCATAGGAATCGATTCGATAATAAGAGTAGGGCACGGTTCCCGGATTCCTATGTATCCTTCCCCTCTCTCTGGGGCGGCTCTAAATAACCTATACTGTGATGATGAGCCGTTAAACAACATTCAATTCAATTCTCGATAGTCCAAGCGATCGGCGATACAAAATGAACACGCATTTTACCTGTCTCAGTTTTCCTCCACCGACATTCCAATTCATTTGCATCAGGGTCATAATCAGATAAATGGGAATAATAACCTCCGTCACTTTTTCTGTAAATATTTCTTTGATGTATTGAATAAAACATCCAGTTGCTATGTGTTGACCTATTATTTATGGCAAGGAGATAACAGAGTTAATTTGATATTAATAGTTTCGGTACTTGTATGAAATTTCTCCAATTTTGTCCTAAAATGTCAAGTTTAGGGGAGCTCCTTAAGAGGTGTGGTGGAGGTGCTATGTCAAACGAGTCACAAACATAGTTATTTTTCACAAAGGGAGAACGTTTTTATTTTACTTTTCAGTTACAATGGTTGTCCTACTTAATCATGTGATTGTAATGATAATTTGTGCAATATAAAGTAGAAAAAAATACTAAGAAAAATGCGTAGCGGTAGTTATGCTGTCTGTCAGAATGATTGTCTGTTGTTTTCAACCGAATATTCTATGGTGCGTCACTTCTCGAGCCTGCAGTTTTCGACGAAGCAAAGAAAAAAGCATACAATATTTATATAAATATTTGTTTTATTCATGCGGAGCAGTTTTATAAATAAAAAAAACATGTTACTGATGATGATCGTTTGTCTGTCAAGTTCATAACCTCCGTATGTGATCATATGTGATCGTCTGGCAGACACGCGAGTCAAGTACACGTACGTTTACCACATTAATATTTATTCATAATGAGGCTATTTGCGAACTACGGCATCAATTCAAGTATACACAGCCAATAAAGAGGAAGGCATGATGAGTACAATTTGTCGGTCAACACATTTTTCACCATAACGTCCGTCACAAGCACTCATTAAGATTTCAAAATATCAAGTATACATACTGGTGACCAATAAAGTGATTGTAATTTCCATCTATTTACCAAAAACTACAATGAAAATGTGCTGTAAATTATTCTCTGCTTTGCACATAGTGTTTTCCCATGTCAGTATTGTCACGGAAGTGACATTTTGACAAAGGAGCGGATAGTAACGAAGTTAGTACGCAAAGATAAATAAACTGGCAGTGGTTGTTTGCCCTATTCGCATAGGCAGTACCAGTATTTCAAGATGTTGGCTGCTGAAAGTGAAACGGGACGTTAGTTAAAGAAAAGCAGCGAGGCAGATGAAACTTCTGTGAACATTATGTGTACACGTGGCTTAGTATTTCCAGCAGATGCATCTCCAAGTATCATCGGCGTGCATGAACGACAGGAGTACCTGCACAAGATTGTTCGGGCATTTGTCAGACCAAACTATCAGGACGTTACGTGCCCAGCTTATGGCCGATAGTAGACTGTCATCAAGATATTGTTTTGGAATTGCAAAGTTTTTCTTAATAAAACTTTAAATTAAACTCGTGATTGAGATATTTACAAGTTTCATGTATACTCGACATTAATACATAAAGTACATGATTGAGTATATTGAAGTTAACACTGATAATTGTAGCAATATGTTGTCAATTCGTCATACTAGCAGGGTTCAAATTTAACACTTATTTGCTGGCTAAATGCAAGTAGATATTTGCAGATTGCAAATAGAAAAAAATATGAGCACTTCCTAACTTTTGCAAGTAATAAAAGAAACCCACTAAGACTAAATCTATATTTATTCACTAAACATATTCATCAAACTTAGTAAAATAGGTGCATAGTAAGTATAATGATGCATGATTTACTTCTTGCATCTAGCTGAGTGTTAAAATGTCAGTATTTACATGTTCTTTTACAATGAATGGAAGGCTATAAATTATTAATTAATGCAAGTCCCTTGATTAAAATAGCAAGAAGAAAATCTTGGCACTTGCTTTTTGTCTCGCCCACATAGTGGGTAGTGAGACATAGCAGTCACTTTTCTGGCGGCGGCCACATTTAAATCAACAACCGCAGTTCGAATTTTTATGAAACTTTGGCAGATGCTTTGTTCGGCCAAGGGACATCACATAATGCCAAAATTACCATGGTCGAGATCATATTTTGCGTTATTTCCCCAAAACTTAACTTGGTTAGGTAACTTAACCTCAGTTAACTAACTGTATGTGATTGCCTCATTTTCTTTGTTTGATACTTGATCATTTGTATTGTTGGCATTGGCAGACATCACTGAATGACAAAAATTACCAAGGTCAAGGTCATATTTTGCTTATATTTTCCCCAAACTTAACCTTGGTTATGTAACTTAACCTTGGTTAGGTAACGTGACCTCAGGTAACTTTATGTGATTGGTCATATATATGGTTGGCATTGGTGGACATCGCTGAACGACAAAAATACCAAGGTCAAGGTCACGTTTTGCGTTATTTACCCTAAATATCAGTTTGGTTAGGTAAGTTAACCTCTTAACTTTTTCTGATAACTTAAATTTCTTATTGGATACTTGATCATATGTATTGTTGGCATTGGCAGACATCACTGAATGACAAAAATTACCAAGGTCAAGGTAATATTTTGCGTCATTTTCCCCAAACCTAACCTTGGTTGGGTAACTTATACTTGGTTAGGTAACTTTACCTCAGTTAACTTTATGTGATTATCTCACTGTACTTGGTCATTCAGCTGCCGAAGGCAGCTGATTTCGGCAGCTGACTCTTATATGGCTTTAGAATATGTCTGTGGTTAACAGACTGTGAATCATGTAGCCGACAATAAGCATGCATTACAACTTCAATTCCTAGGGAACCCGTCTAAAAACTTGAATGGTATAAACACATATTTTTCAATGTTCAAAGCTTGCAGTTTTATTGCCTCAAATGACGTTTTCGTAGAGCAGTCGACTAAAGTGTAGAATGCGGCAATATTTCCAGGATCTTTACGTACGGGATATTTTACGGAGCATAATGAAACCGTAAGTGAAACTGAATGGAACCGCAAGTATTGGAATGGAATAAGTGCAAATCTGTATTTTAATGGAATAATGCCTTTTTATGGAATAATACCCATTTATAATGCAGTATTCTCGTAAATACCGCCGTGTTATACTCTTATCGATGGGTTCATTCGCAGCCTATATGGTAATTGCACATGTAATAGTAAGGTAGCAATGAACAGTTTCTTTGAGTTTTTCACTTTGATAACGCAATCTTATAATTACACATGGTAGCAGTGAGACGTTTATCTCTGTTGTAATGCACACGCTAACGCACACGCATCCCTTACATGTGAACACCTACATTTCTGTGCTGATGTGTACTTCTAGCACATCGTGCTCCAAAGTTGAATTGTAATCAGTGTGTAAGGCAAATCAAGGTATTTGAACAGAGAGAAGCGAGGTCGCCCACCTTGATTCAAAATGTTTGGTAGGAACAACAGGGCTTCCACTAAGGTTCAAATTTAGGAAGTTCGAACTTCCTGTGTATCAAATTTGGAAGCTCATGGGGAAAATTTAGGAAGTTCCAGTGTTTGGGCATGGCATTCATACTCAGTCTTTGAGTCAATGATTCCACGTGGTGGTGAGGGAAACAACACATCTAAATTGTTAAAAAGAAAAAAAGGATATTTATAATCATCTATATGTTTTTTAATTAATTTTGAGGTCAGTAGATCAAAGGTCAAGGTTACCGGGACCAGATAATGAAAAATCTTGTCCGCTCCATGGCTTCTCTCCCCCTGAAGCAAATCTAGGTGGACTGCATGTGATGAAAATATGGTTTTGAGGTCAGTAGGTCAACGGTCAAGGCCACCATTACCTGATCATGAAAATCCCATTCCACTCAATCTTTACTCAAACAGTAGGGTGGGGAATGGGGGAGGGACTGGTAGTGGGGGTATATTTGTCGCCCTTCAAAAGGCGACAGCTCTAGTTGGCATTGGTGGACATCACTGAATGACAAAAAATACCAAGTTCAAGATCATATTTTGCTTATTTCCCCCAAACTTAACCTTAGTTAGGTAACAACCTTGGTAAGGTAACTTAACCTCAGTTAACTTTATGATTGTCTGACTTTATGTCTTTGATACTTGGTCTTATGTATTGTTGGCATTGGTGGACATAGCTGAACGACAAAAAATGATAAAAGTTAATAGGCACAATTAAAGTAACGAAATCAGAACGTCATATTAATAATAACATCATACGTCATGATTTGAACGTCAAAGAATATTTGGACTCTGTCGCTTGTTTTAAAAAGGCTATAAAACCAATGGTCACAATTTTAAACGGTTTTCGGTTTTGTGATTTTGAAAGTATATACTGTCAGAAAAAAACAATATATACCAAGAATGATGATCTGTATATTTGATGCGCGTGAGTTTACAAACATGATGCGCGATGCCAATGATCGTTGATTGTCAGCAAAAATCTTCTATACGGGTTGATGACGTGATGAACAGCCTCCAACAAGGTTGTGTGTTGAAGTTCCTCTACTGAGGTCTGATGACGGGCCCACCATGTTCCCGAGCATGTTGCTCCTATGAGAACCTGACCATGTTGTCCAGGTATGGGGACCGTCTCCACCCGCTCATTACGTTATACGATGGATCATCTAGAAGGCCTACACACCCAAAAGGCTTAGCTCCACTCCGGGAGGCTTAGGCTGTAATGAAACATACTTTTAGACGTCGGTTCATTAACACAACACTCTTATACAATCAGCGTTACACAAACAAATCATTAACTAGTAAATATATGTGAGCCACTCTCTAATTATGACGTGTAGCAATGTATACCTATTCTACAACGCCATTTATATGCATCGGCATATATACAGGTATATCATGTCACAGTTAACCACCGTTAACCAATGCACCTAATATATAACGTTATCAATTTAATCTTGTACCGTTTTACATTTAATGATCGACTACTATATCTAAGTTAAATTCATATGCTAGTTGTATCAAGTTAATGCTTGAGAAACATATAAAAGTCTACCGGATGTAACAATATCACGAAACAAAATGGCGAGGCCCATTGAATACAAGTGTACAATAAAATTTCATAAAATAGATAAACTGACCACATATTGCCTGTGAATTTCACCCTTTCCAAATGACTGCTCCAATCAAAGCAAATTCCGACATTCAAGGCCAAAATATAATTAAAAATATTAATTAAAATGTATTAGTATGGCTGGTTTTGTGTATAAACGATACAGACCCAGTTGCAGAAGTACCACACAAATGCATTCTGTTTGCGTTACATTTTGCGCTTCGTTTACGTTCTGTTGACATTTCACTTTTATACCCTGGCTTTCACAAATCGGAATGGGGGCTATATAGGAATCAGGGGTCAAGCCAGACTCCAAAAATAGGGAGAAGTGACTTCTCCCTCCAGTCAAAACAGGGAGAAATTTTTCAAAACAGGGAGACTTGAGGTCGGTCGACATGAGACGGACGATTAAATATCGAGTTAACCAATTCTTAACCAATTGCATGTTATTTTATTAATTATTTGTATTGGGATTATTACTGTTATAATAACTAAAATAATGCATAATACTAATAAAGCATGTATTATTATTATCATTTTGTTATTATTATTTTCCCATGACCTTACAAACTTCAAAGTGAACAGTGCCAAAAACCCTTTCTGTCTTGAACATACCAACTGAAATTGTATAACGTTGTTTATTTTTGTCGTTTTTTTCCCCGGCAGACTTTCATCAGCTTTACGACTTTGACCGGAGTGAGATTTAGATGAATTTTCAACCCTGAGACATGTTGATCGAATGCAATATTATTGAAAAATACTAATTATTCGATAATTACCCCAAACTTAGTTTTCATTCATACCCGCATTGAGTAACAAAAAACAAAATCATTAACATAGATACGTTATTGATGCCTATGTCTAGTCGTAGGATACAATATACATTTCCGTTGATTTCTCTCGTCAATAAAACAATTACAAACAAACTCACTTTATACCAAACACATTTCTTTATTTCATAATTAGCCGTCAATAAAACACACAATCAAAGTTCGCAGTTTTGCTTATTAAAGATTCTTTACAACTGTGTCGATGTCAATCATATAAATTATATAATAACAACGTCTTTTAAATTTATTTATCGCAGGAAATTTTTCAAAGTACCTCGTTGTCAATCATAATCATAACCCCGCCCTTGCGCAGTATTTTGTAGGACGATTTTTAATTATTCACCAAAGGAAAAAATACAACAGCTTTTATTGGTTTACTTAAATAGAATGCGTACATGATTCCCCACATGATCTAATCACGTGATCGCATAACAGCAAACATGGTGGTTAATATTCACATCTCGCCTTAGGCAAGCCGATAAAATCGATAATTAGGCTATTGCCCTGATTAGATAAGAGTCGGGTTGTTATTTAATGGTAATGGGATTAACTAAGGTACGTGTGATACACGCGCTGATTGTGTATTTTAGAGGCTTTTGTTTATTATGAGGTTAATCACATTTGAAATTGACCCGAATTTGCCGAAAATGACGGCGACTCAAATTTCGTCCCACATGAATAAAAAAGCGAAGTCGGCCAAATTAAAGCGAAGTTTTTAGCGACTTCGCCTAATCGCGTGACCCCTTCGGAATCAAAGTGAAGTGGGGGCTATATAGGAATCACGCTATCCGTAACGTCCCGATAATTTCTATACACAGTTCCAAATGAGAACTGTGGTGAAAATGCGAGGCTTTCCAGTCTGAAAGTGGTTTCCATTCTGAAAGAGGCAGTTACCAATCTATGTGCTGTGGTATTCATTGGACAAAAAATTGTTTAGCCACTTAAGCTTAATCACCTATATTTTGTTTAGCCAATTTTTTGTAAAACAGTTTAGCAGTGTTTATATGTTTATATAAAAATGCTAGGTTCTATTAAAGAGCAAAACTTGTAACACAGTTTAGATTGACAAGTGATGGTATGCTTTTTTATAGCAGATCTTCCAATATATAGTTTTAAAATTATAGCAGTTTATATAATTACACAGGGAACTGCTCCAGGATTTCAATATATAAACGTGGTTGCATCCAAAAAAAGTTATTTTAGCCATTTTGGCAACTTCATCAATGCCAAATGTTCATTTGTATGTGCCAAAATGACTAGAGCCATATTGGCAAAAACACTTGACAAAAGTTTAGCCATTTTGAAGTGTACTGTAGCAACTGGCTATGGCTAATGAATAGTCCAGTTATATTACTTCTCTGCACCAATAAAATGATATCAAACTGTAAACATATATCTTTCTTCAAGTAAAAAATAGGGGTCGTCCGTGGCCGAGTGGTTAACGACTTGAAATCACTTGCCCCTCACCGCTGTAGGTTCGAACCCTCAGGAGCCTAGGAATCTTTATGTGAGGAAGCTATCCAGTTGGCTTGCGGAATGTCGGTGGTTTTACCCAGGTGCCCGCCCGTGCACGAAAATTGTCCGGAGGGGCACCTGGGGTCTTCCTCCACCAATGGAAGCTGGAAAGTCGCCATATGACCTTAGCTGTTGGTGCGACTATAAAACCCAATTCAATCCAATCAAGTAAAAAATGTTTGTATATATTTTTGTTTTGTTTGTATTTGTCAAATTTACATGCGCAACATTTTTTTTCATGCCATATGTCCCTCTAAATCTGTGATTACCTATAAGTATATTATTTAGCTATGGGAAAATGTAAGCCAGAGAATACTATGTAATATAGATTGGTGTGTTGTTATCACATGTATTATTTAAAAATATTTAAATATATATCGCATGTTTGTTACATTTGCAGCCAGATTCATGATGAAACGATAACCCCATTCAAAAGTCTAAAGTGTAAAGTGGAGGTGCAATGAAGAAAACGGAAACTGTAATAAAGACCACAGTGAAAGAAGAGAATGCAGGCAGTGTAAAGGTATTTTGGACATATTTATTTTGTATAGAAATAGCTAGTGTTGGGAATCAGCTGAAAATTCATGATCGATCATCAGAATATTTAACCGACCGATGATCGATCATTAAAATCAAGTAAGTCCTGGTTATAAAGGAACTGAATGAAACTGACCAACATATATTTTAATAAAAAATAAGTTGTGATACCCACTATAAATATGTGATTATTTGTTGCACAATATTTTATTTTCTTGTATATTTTAGTACAAAAGAATTGAAACTAAGCCATACTTTTCAACAACCGAGTAAAGTCGATCATGAAAAATTGTAATAGATTAATCAGATCAAAGGCATAACTGATCGATGATCGATCAAATCGATTAATCGGAACAACTAGAGATAGCAGGAATCAAATTTAACACTATTTATTTGCTAACTGCAAGTAGGTTTTTTGCATATTGTACTGATACAATCTGCCCATTATTTGAATTTGTGAATGTTAGCGGCATTTTTTAGTAAAAGTGGTATCTTGGTATTTTTATATTAATTTGGGTATGCTGAGTTCGATTATGGTGGATACCAAGCTGAAATTTGACAGGAAAGGCTCTTTTTGGGACATTTCATTGTTTCTTGATAATTTTACTGGGAATTTTTGGAATCTTTTTTTTCAAAACAAACATTTTACATATGTTCTCAATTTTCTCTACATATTTTTGCTTCATCTACATTGACTTTTCATAGGAATATTAATTCAAGCTGAATTTTTAACCAGAAATGCAATTTTTGGGACATTTTTTCATCTTTTGATGATTTTACTGGGAATTTTTTTTTAAAATAAACATTTTACACTAGTCATCAATTTTCTCTATAAATTTTGACTTCATATACATTGACATATATATCACAGGAATAATATTTCAAGCTGAATTTTGACAGGAAAGGCAATTTTTGGGGGCATTTCATTTTTAGCTCTAACTTATGGGATGGTGTGTTGTTCGTCGTCTGTCTGTCCGTCCGTAAACTTTTACCTCGTTAAGACGATAGAGCCTTCATTTTTCATCCAAACTTTATCGAACTTGATCAGATTGTTAATGTCAATGAAAGCTCGGACAAGTTCGAAAACCAGCCGTATGGGACCAGTAACAGCGGAGTTATGGCCCTTGATTTAGTTAAAAATGTTATATTTTGCCTCATTAAGACGATAGGGCCTTCATTTTTCATCCGATCTTTACCAAACTTTATCAGTTTGTTAATGTCAATAAAAGCTCGAACAAGTTCGAAATCCAGCCAGATCGGACCTGTAAAAGCCGAGTTATGGTCCTTGATTTCGTTAAAAATGCTATATGTTGCCTCGTTAATACGATAGGGCCTTCATTTTTCATCTGATATTTACCAGATTTTTTATTTGTGGCCCTTGATTTAGTTGGAAATGCTGTATTTTGCCCAAAACTTTCAAAAAAACGTAAATTGTAGTCACTCGCTTCATTGATGTTATTAGAGCCATGTTAGCCGGTAGAGCGTCCACAGGCCTTCTTGGGCCTCTTGTTTAAAATTTATTTTGATAATAAAGTATTAAAACTTATTTTTATAGACGAGAACATCATAACAATTTAATAGCCGCAGCTGATGTTTTAAACTAGATTTGTCATAAATGTTGTCACTTTCAAAGCACTGCATTTCAAGTTGATGTTCGCTTAAATCGCAAAAACGAAAAATAGCAAAAAAACATTCACCTTTTTAGGTTCATACTTGTACATATCTGAAAACTGTAACTTTAAACAACAATTTACAAGCAGTGTTTCCTTAATATATATTGCTGTTATTTTTATATTTGAAGATATTTGCTTCAAATCACATTCTCTCCCCTTTTTATACGCCCGTTAGAAAAACAGGACGTAATATGATATGGGGTTTTCCGTACGTCCGTTATTAATTTGCATTCCGATAACTGCAAAAGTATGAGACCCACTTTCATGAAACTTCATAGGTACATTGCCCTAGGTGAGCGGAGGATCCCTATTGTTTTGGGGTCAGTTGGTCAAAGGTCAAGGTCACTGTGACCCTATATGTAAATATGCATTCCGGGAGATAACTTCAAACCATAACACCTACACTCATGAATCTTCTCAGGTACATTGCCCTAGGTGAGAGGAGGAACCCTATTGCTTTTGGGGTCAGTAGGTCAAACATGGTCACAGTGGCCTTATATGGAAATATGCATTCTGGACGATAACTTTGAAACCATAACACCTACACTCATGAAACTTCATAGGTTCATTGCCCTAGTTGAGAGAAGGATCCCTATTGCTATTGGGTTAGCAGGTCAAAGTTCAGTCATCTTATATGGAAATATGCAATCCGGAAGATAACTTCGAAACCATAAAACCTACACTCATGAAACTTCATGTGCACATTGCCCTAGGTGAGAGGAGGATTCGTATTGTATTTGGGGTCAGTAGGTTAATGTTCAATGTCACATTGACATTATATGGACATGATGGAAATATGCATTCCGGACAATAACTTTGAAACAATAACAACACCTACACTAGTGAAACTGCATAGATTGTCCTCGGTTAGAGGAGGAACCATATTGTTTTTGGGGTCATTAGGTCAAAGGTCAAGGTAACAGTGACCTCGTATGGAAATGCACTCTCCGAATAATAACTTTGAAACCATAACACCTACACTCATGAAACTTCATACAGTACAACTCACACGAAACCCACACTTTACTTGATTCTCCGAGTTTGGTTGTATCGAGTGCCGCGCAGATCTACGCGAAGTCAGTGTTTGGACTCGGTGAATCCAAACGGCGAAAGTATGCCACTGTCGAGTCATTCGGAGTGATCAAACACTTCGAGTGAATCCAATTAACCGTGAGTGCACACCTGTGGTGATTTCTTATTGGGAATAAAAAAAACCTGAATTTTCCGACAACTTTTCTACTTGTCCGACAGCGCGCTTGAAAAAGCAATAAATCGCAGGAAAAGTACGAACAACGCAACGCCGAGTGCATTTTTTCTGTGCAAAGTTGACACGACTGATAAATACAATCAATAAATTTCAAAACAAATACGTATTTCAAACTTTTAATCACAAGTTTTGTTCCTTTTTGTTGTCCAAAAGTCAGTTCTTCAACCGACATAAATACCCATAATCCTTGGCCATGTATGTACTCAAACTTTTAACAAGGCGGCACTAACAACGGGTTTATGACTCTGAATTCTTTACAAGTTTTTTCTGATTTTTTTCTGACTAAAGAACCCATCAATGTATTAATAATCAACAGCAGAATAGTAAAAATATGTTACAAATAACGATTATTTAAAAAATTAATTATAATTTCCAGTATAATAATTACTGATTGAATTTTATGTTCATTCGCCGTGAAGCCGGTAATAGGAACCGCCATATAACTGTCGTGACCCAGTATACATAATCCGGGCATTCGAAATTTAACACATCCGCTTTTCCAAAACAAAAGTAAAATTGTCTTCTGGTTCTATTTTTAGCTCTACTGATCAGAGATCAGCAGAGCTTATGCCGTGGTGCGGCGTCCGGCGTCCGTCCGTCTGTTCGTTAACTTTTATTTGTAGCGACTACTCCTCTGAAACTACTGTATGGATATTCATAAAACTTTACAGAAATGTTGCCCATGAAGACTAGTTGATCCTAGCAAAAATTCATGTTGATTTGAAATCCAAGATGGCCGCCAAAGCTAAAAATAGATTTTTTAAATTCAAGTTTGTAGCGACTACTTCTTGAAAACTATAAGTGATATTGATATGGGACTTTTTCTAAAATGATCAGCATGACATGATGTAGGTCCTTGTCGAAAATCGTTTTGATTCGACGTTAAACGTGGCTGCCAGCGGCCATCTTTGTTTACATAGAGTTATATAGTAAAAACTTGTAGCGACTACTCCTCTGAAACTACTTGACGGATTTTCATGAAACTTCACAGGAATGTTGCTCTTGATGTCTAAATGATCCTAGCAAAATTTCAGGTCGGCCGGAAATTCAAGATGGCCACTACGGCTAAAAATAAATTTTCAAAATACAAGTTTGTAGCGACTACTTCTTGAAAACTATAAGTGATATTGATATGGGACTTTTTCTAAAATGATCAGCATGACATGATGTTGGTCCTTATCAAAAATCGTTTTGATTCGACGTTAAACGTGGCTGCCAGCGGCCATCTTTGTTTACATAGAGTTATATAGTAAAAACTTGTAGCGACTACTCCTCTGAAACTACTTGGCGGATTTTCATGAAACTTTATAGGAATGTTGCTCTTAATGTCTAATTGATCCTAGCAAAATTTCAGATCGGCCAGAAATTCAAGATGGCTGCCACAGTTAAAAATAGATTTTTAAAAAATAAGTTTGTAGCGACTACTTCTGGAAAACTATAAGTGATATTGATATGGGACTTTTTCTAAAATGATCGGCATGACATGATGGTTATCCGAGTCGAACATTATTTTGATTCGACATTAAACATGGCTGCCAGTGGCCATCTTTGTTTACATATAGTTATATAATGAAAACTTGTAGCGACTACTCCTCTGAAACTACTTGACGGATTTTCATGAAACTTCACAGAAATGTTGCTCTTGATGTCTTATTGATCCTAGCAAAATTTCAGGTCGGCCGGAAATTCAAGATGGCCGCCATGGCTAAAAATAGATTTTCAAAATACAAGTTTGTAGCGACTACTTCTTGAAAACTATAAGTGATATTGATATGGGACTTTTTCTAAAATGATCAGCATGACATGATGATTATCCGAGTCGAACATTATTTTGATTCGACATTAAACATGGCTGCCAGTGGCCATCTTTGTTTACATAGAGTTATATAATGAAAACTTGTAGCGACTACTCCTCTGAAACTACTTGACGGATTTTCATGAAACTTCACAGAAATGTTACTCTTGATGTCTAATTGATCCTAGCAAAATTTCAGGTCGGCCGGAAATTCAAGATGGCCACCATGGCTAAAAATAGATTTTCAAAATGCAAGTTTGTAGCGACTACTTCTTGAAAACTATAAGTGATATTGATATGGGACTTTTTCTAAAATGATCAGCATTACATGATGTTGGTCCTTGTCAAAAATCATTTTGATTAGATGTTAAACATGGCTGTCAGCGGCCATCTTTGTTTACATAGAATTATATAATGAAAACTTGTAGCGACTACTCCTCTGAAACTACTTGACGGATTTTCATGAACTTCACAGGAATGTTGCTCTTGATGTCTAATTGATCCTAGCAAAATATCAGGTCGGCCGAAATTCAAGATGGCCGCCACGGCTAAAAATAAATTTACAAAAAACAAGTTTGTAGCGACTACTTCCTGAAATCAAAATCAATCAGTAGAGCTTCAAGGTCATTGACCTCTTGTTTCTAAAGTTATTGAATAATTATGCATTAAAATGACTGCAATTAGAAAAAGTTGCACCTTTTTGTCTACGCGAAGTATCGTGGCGTAATTATGCCGAGAGCTTTTCGCATAACTGATTCCCACTCCGAGTAGTTTTATCATCGGATTAGTAATTTCCTCACTCGGTGTGAAAGAGTAAAGTGTGGGTTTCGCGTGAGCTGTACTGTATGTACATTGAACTAGGTGAAAGGAGGATCCATATTGTTTTGGGGGTCAGTAGGTCTATGATCAAGGTCACAGTGATGTTATATGGAAATATGCATTCCAGACTGTAACTTTGAAACTATAACACATACACTTCATAGGTGAGAGAAGAAACCCTATTGTTTTCGTGGTCATTAGGTCAAAGGTCAAGGTCACAGTGACCTCGAATGGAAATGTGCTGTCTGAATGATATCTTCGAAACCATAACACCTACACTCATGTACCTTCATGGGTACATTACCGTAGGTGAGAGGAGGATCCTATTGTTTTTGGGGTCGTTATGTCAAAGGTCAAGGTCACAGTGACATTATATTGAAATACATCTGGACAATAACTTAGAAACCATAACACCAACACTCATGAAACCTCATACGTACATTGTCCAATGGAGGAATCCTATTGTTTTGGAGGTTAGTAGGTCAAAGGTCAAGGTCACCATTCTCTTATAAGGTAATATCCATTCTGAGTTGTAACTTCCAAACCGTAACCCCCACACTCATGAAACATTATATAGGTACATTCCTATTTTGTGGGGTCAGTTTGTCAAAGGTCAATGCCACCATGACCGTATATGGAAATAACAGCTCTGAACAATAACTTTAAAACCATAATACCCAATCTCTAACCAGAGTACACTCATTCCTCATTTGACTCTGTCAGCGTCATAGGAAGTAAGGCGAACAGTTAGGTCACGTGATTATTCAAAAAGGTTATTACGATGTTTATAATAAATCCTTTTGCGTGATCTGCAAAGATAAAATATAGACCCATATTAAAAAAAAAAAAATTATGAGATTTTTTTTTTAGTAATTTTCTGCTATTGAGCTTCGGTTTGAAATGTTTACATATGAGAACAAAGTACGTGTTAGTTTTGTAGTAAAATCGTCCCGATTAAAACTAAATTGTTTTCGTGCATTATTTCAAATCTTGCAACATCTAATCTGCAGATATTCTGAAAATTGTATTTACACAAGAAATAAATAAGTTTTAGGCAAACATATTCCAATTTAACAGGTTTTACCAAAATCTTGTAATTTAGTAGTTAGCAGAGATATATGTGAGTGCAAGGAACGATAACTCTGCGTGGAGATTGCATAATACCCACACTCATGAAACTTCATAGGTACCTTGCTCTTGGTGAGAGGAGGAAAGCTATTGCTTTGGGGTCAGTAGGTCAAAGGTCAAGATTACCATTGTCTTATACGGAAATTCACATTTTGCTGAATAACTTCATAACATTCACACTCATGATACATCACAAGTGCATTGGTCTTGTTTTAGTGATTTGGGGGTCAGAAGGTTAAAGGTCAAGGTCACAAACCCTTTTAAAGCGTAATACCCACCAACATGAAGCATTTTTTGTTAGAAGGTCGAAGGTCAAGGTCATTTTGACCTCACATCTAGGAAATGCTTTTAACATAATAACCATAATAACTCAATGAGAGTGATTGGTATAGGCCACAGACTTGTATCACTTTGAGGACATTTTGTTAAAACCATAAAGCATGAGATATTGGCCAATCATAATATTTCACGGGTAAGATCATGCTTTGTTAAAGGGAAGGATACTGATTCTTTTAGAAACAATATCAGATATTTCATGGATGGTTGTCTACAAGTTACCTTAACATTCGTTCTGGAGAGGACACACTTTTAACAGAAAATCAACATTCCCACATCATCATCTGGTAATATTAACAAAAATTGTCCCCACCAAAGGACTTGCCGTATTCCATCCATCAGTTGTATCCTGTAGGTGATACACAATTCTAGCCGTATTTTCAACTTATTGCATTGTTTATGGATAAAATGTTCTGGAGAGGACATCGCATTTTTTATTTAACAGAAAATGCATTGTTACCGAGAATGTTCACAAATTATACATTGCTAGACGGAATTGCATCAAATAAGTTGCATACTATTGTGGAAAGTTTACATTACATCAGTGACCACAATATTTACCAATGCACATTCATTCCCCATTGATATTCAGAAAAATACAAAATACAAAACATGAAACGAGACTAACAAATGGTGTTAAAAACACATGTAATTGCTGAAATCGAACACAAATTATTGATATAATTTTGTAAAAATGCCTGTGTAGCTTGTCCTTGATAACATCCATAAAACCGAATCACCCAAAATATGATATTACTACTAACTAACATATACCAGTGTGGTGAAAGCCTGTATTTGATAAATGACCACTTAACGTGAAATAGCCCATTAGGAGGTGCTCTTGGTAAAAAGTTAAATCTTAAATTTTAAATAAAAGACCATGGTTAATAAATATATACGATTCTAACAAAATTCATTTGAATTATGTGTTTAATTAACAGACAGATGTTGGTTCCCTCAAGAAACATGTTTGTCAAATCTGCCAGAAGACTTACAGCTCTGCTAACACCCTACGTACACACGTAAACAAACACAATGGGAAGAGATACCATTGTGACATCTGCCAAAAATCCTTCACAGCATCCTACTCACTGAAATTACACCAGCGTATACACGACAACATCAGACCATTTGGCTGCAAGAATTGTGACGCCAAGTTTAGAGACAAAGGAAAAATAAGACGACATGAGAAGACATGCAAAGGTATGTTTTTACATGACTATATTTTTGTATGTTACCGTTAGCACTCCTGCAGAATCAGTATGCAGCGAGCACAGGATAGTGCATTAGAATGGGATTGCTATCATACAAGATGGTGTATATTTGTATCATACAAGCGCTATCTTTTGTACTACAGCTATTGTTGAAGATGCTAACTTTTAAGTGGTGATCCCAACTAATTTGTAGCGTGCAGTAAAACAATCGCAGATAGTTTCTAAGTGCTTTAGTTTAAACAGTTGAAATTTTGTTGGCTTATATATATTAGGGGTGACTATCGCTGGTAATTAGCCGGGTTTTTGCAGATAGTTTCTAAGTGCTTTAGTTTAAACAGTTGAAATTTTGTTAGCGTATGTATATCAGGGGTGACTATCGCCAGTAATTAGCCGGGTTTTTGAGAGAAAAATTCGGCTTATAGATTATCGTAAACAGGGCAGGCAGCGGCGGGCATCCACATTTTGTGTTTTATTTTGTACTATTGATTTTATGAATAGTGAGTTCTGCTCAACCCGGGGCTAGAGGGTGTGAGCGGTAGCTAACCAGGGCTCGAATTGAATTTTTTTTCCTACTTGCAAAAAATTGCGAGTAGCTTAAATTCCAACTCGCAAAATTCTAAACTTACTCGCAAATTTTGCTGATTTTTTTAAAAACGGGTTTGGACATTAGTTTACTAGTATAAACAAGATACTGATTATTGAGCATCCATATTTTATTTTCAAAGGGGCCTATTTTAATATACTACATACTACATATGACGTCTGATCCGGCAAAGACTGCAAACAATCCTCGCAGAATATTTTATTCACATGGTCGTCTTTATCGGCAACGATTTTAAGTTTAATATTCAGTTCTTTTTCCCATTTTTGGACAGTTTTGATTGATGGATTTGTTTTCAGGTTTTTTGGTTTCTCAATGGTAGACTCTGATTCAGCGACCTTATTGTTATTTCCATCTCCGGCAAAAAAGAAACCTGTAATTAATCGTTTCAATGTCATGTTTTTGTTTAATGTTCAAGGTCTATAATGAACACGTGTTGAATTGACTGTGTCGTAATGTGTAAGAATAGAAGCGTAACACTGGCTGTACAAATCGATAACCAGTCTGCAAGGTGTGGCGCTGCCTCGTACGGGGCTTTTAGGCATTCTATATATTGACTTTCGGGCATTCAAACTTAATTTAATCGAGCGCAATCAGCAAGACATAAATCGTAATAATTTGACCCAATTTTTCTACTCACAAAAAAATGCTAGTGGCTTAAAAAGTCACTCGAAATCTGTATTTTTCACTCGCATTTTGCGAGTGTGCGAGTGTTAATTTCGAGCCCTGGCTAACATATTTCACTACCGTTCATGAACAGTCTCAATCAAACCTAGACTGCAATATTTCATATGTGTCGTGTTTGGCCGTTTCCAAAGGTCCACTCTCATACTCTTTTCTATATATCTCAGCATTACCATTTCCGATCTTCATCAAACGTTAACAGCACCTTCCTCTCATCAAGCAATGACCATACCCTGAATTGCATTGCATGTTGTTTAACGGCTCATCAACACAGTATAGGTTATTTAGAGCCGCCCCAGAGAGAGGGGAAGGATACATAGGAATCCGGGAACCTGCCCTACTCTTATTATCGAATAGATTCCTATGGTTCTTTAACGTGCTCGGAGGAAAGACCGATACACGGGACCGCCCGGTTTACGTCCCCATCCGACGGACAAGGCTAAGGGAAAGAGTTTTGCCCAAGAACACACCGCCGTAACTCAGTGGCACCACGGAGGATTGAACCTGGGGCCTCCGGTTACAAATCCGCCGCGCTACCGACTGCGCCACGCCAGCCCTGAAAACTATGACCTACTTTCTCCAAAATATGCGTTACGTTAACCTTTTTTTAGCTCGACTGATCTGAGATCAGCAGAGCTTATGTCAGGGTGCGGCGACCGTCGTCCGTCCTTTTTTGTAGCGACTACTCCTCTGAAACTACTGAATGGATTTTCATGAAACTTTGCAGAAATGTTGCCCATGAAGTCTAGTTGATCCTAGCAAAAATTCATGTTGATGTGAAATCCAAGATGGCCGCCATATCTATAAATAGGTTTTTAAAAAACAAGTTTGTAGCGACTACTTCTTGAAAACTCTAAGTGATATTGATATGGACTTTTTCTAAAATGATCAGCATGACATAATGTTGGTCCTTGTCGAAAATGTTTTGATTCGACGTTAAACATGGCTGCCAGCGGCCATCTTTGTTTACATAGAGTTAGAAAACTTGTAGCGACGACTACTCTGAAACTACTTAACAGATGTTCATGAAACTTCGCAGAAATCGGCTGATAGATTGGCGTAAACCGGGCGGGCGGACAGCAGGCGGGCGTCAACATTTTGTGTTTTCTATATATCTCAACATTACCATGTCAGATCTTCATCAAACTTTCCACTTATCAAGCACTTATCAAGCACTGACCACATACCCTGAAAACACTACCTACTTTCTCGAAAATATGCATTACGTTAACCATTTTGTTTAAGTTTGGGCGGGGGATGGGGGGACGGAGGGGGGGGGGGGGGGGGGGGGGGGGGATGGAAATAACGTTTTTATTATATCTCAGCATTACCATGTCCGATCTTCATCAAATTTAACAGCACCTTTCTCTCATCAAGAACTGACCTTACCCTGAAAACTAGGTCACTGTGACCTACTTTCTCCAAAATATGCGTTACGTGAACCTTTTTGTTTAAGTTTTGGCGGGTGGGGATATAAAGTTTTTGTTATATCTCAGCATTATCATGTCAGATCTTCATCAAATTTTAACAGCACCTTCCTCCCATCAAGCACTGACTTTACCCTGAAAACTAGGTCACTGTGACCTACTTTCTCCAATATATGTTTTGCGTTAACCTTTTTGTTTAAGTTTCGGTGGGTCACCTTCCTCTCATCAGGCACAAGTTCGAAAACCAGCTATATCTGACCAGGAACACCGAAGTTATGTGCCCTTGAATTACTGAAAAATGCCATTTTCAGCCTTGTGAACACTCTAGAGCCTTCATTTTGTATTCGATCTTTCCCAAACTTTACCAGGTTGTTAATATCAATGAAAGCTCGGAGAAGTGTGAAAACCAGCCAAATCGGACCAGTAACAGCAGAGTTATGGCCCTTGATTTAGTTAATAATGCTATATTTTGCCTCGTTAATACGATAGGGCCTTCATTTTTTTCATAAATTTGTTTTTATATGATTCAATTTTTTTTAACTTTTTCATATATTTTTCTAAAATTTGTTTTTACTTTTTTTTTTAATTCCCATAGTACAAATATGGAATATGGAATTTTTTTTGGACTCCTCTTCTACTGTATTTATTGGACTCTAGATACCACAGGGAGCACTCTAGGCCGCGATTCCGCTATATTCTCGCATTTAAATCTCACAAATCGCATGAAAAAAGACAAATGGAACAAATTGCTGCACCAATTCAGGAAATCCATCTTCACCATTTTGGTTCGTAATGAAAATATATTTATATTTCATTTTTAAAATCTCAAGTAAATTTGTTCAGATCCATTTATTCGTGATTAAAACATATAAAGT